>JABASF010002389.1:0-15032 GCA_019776145.1 Harlomillsia oculata
TTTTTACTCTCCTCTCACATTCATTTTCCCGATTTGAGTTCTTCGGACGAGATTGTAGTAATTGTTGTTCAAGGGATAAGAATGCAAACTGGCTTACCAGAGACCATACCACCGCCACTGTATTGTCAGTTGGCCCGTTGATCGTCTTTGTTTTGTTGAGAGTTGATTTGACACGTTCAGAGAAGAGACTCGCATTTCCTACTTACCAATTGCCATTGCCATTGCACAATTTTTTAAACTATTTCTTGTGCAATTTTTACCAACTATTACTTTACGTGATGACTAGTAGTGGAGATTTTATAAGGACCACCATCCGTTGCGTTTGATGTTACAAATGAGCGTGAAAGCTTTAGAATTCTTGATATTAAAACCTTTCACATCATTAAATTTAAAACCTAATACAAATGCATGAATGACTTTGTAATGAGTTTGCACGTAAGTGTTAAATGTTTAAGAGGTTTAGTGAGCAAAACAAATGGGTTGTACACGGCACGGGCCACGGGTCTCGAAAAGCTTGCACTTCACCTTTCACCTTAAACATCACTTTAATTTCACACAAAATACGGTAGTTTGATAAAATGATTTACAGCGTTTTTAGATGCAAAAATGTGAAAAAATGTTGTAATTGATTGTTGATTCCATCATGGGCATTTTGGCGAAAATTCAAGTCCAAAACATGGTTTTGAAAGCATTTCGTCATGAATGCAGCAGTTTGTTTAAAATATCCAGCAACGATTTGTATATAATAAAACATGATTGCAAAATTGCAATTCATTGTTTGCGTCCAAAAATTTTGTAAGCTATGCTAAACATATACGCAAGTGACAAGTAAGGAATGAAGATTGGGCGAAATAACGAAGTTCAAGCAAAATTATTACGTAAAATGCAAATGAGGTTCCAAAGGTACGAATGGCTTAAATACTGGCAAATAGCCATAAAAACGGGAAGTGATAAAGCACGAATTAGAGTACGTGTACGAGTATGAGTGAAGGTGTGACTGACTGTGCGACGTTTGGTCGAAAGGGTCCTGGCACGACACACGACACACATGTCGTTTTCGCATAAGTTTGGTCGTTTTGGCATGGCATTCTCATGTGTGTGTGGAAAACAGGAGAATAATACTATGGAGAAATGTCGTGTCAAGTGTCAAACCGTTCAGTCCCCGCTTTTGTTCTCTTTTATTCTGATGTAAGACTCAAGTGATTAAAGGAGAATGCCACTCACTTCACTTCTTCATTCACAAACATGCTCTCAACACTTTAGTGCAAAAGCACTTGGGACTCTTGGGACATTGCAAAATTCCTCTCGGAAATCGCATGGATGCAGAGCAAAAAGGACTTTTTATTTTGCTTATTGCTTCTCTCACAGAAGCTAAACAACAACACAGTTGCTGTGGACAAGTCCATTTCCGTCATTCCTCAACCCTGCGAGAATCGAGTCCATCTGAAACTGTCATTGAGTATCGATGCAATTGCAATTCCCTCTTGTACGCAATCACAATTGTATTATGCTGTATAAACTATATAACGACTTGAACTACTTAACATTGTTAAATATTACGTTCAGTATTTTTATTATCGTCATCATTGCGTTAAACGATCGTTTTCCTTTCAGAACGAACGTCAGATGCCTGTCTCTCCGTTTGCCCATCAAGAAAAGATATCGTGAACCAAAAAAAGGTGTTGGTCAGTTACGTTTTTGTATTCGATTACGCTATTATACAATCTGGATACAATAATGCATAATCCTAGGATATCAAATGGTAAAATGCAGTTTGCAACCTGATTAAATGGTCACGAAGAAATGGAGAGTTGTGTACAGTAAATCCTAAGTTCGTGAGGCGAGATGAAACTGCCACAAAATATAGCTCAACTGACTGAGTGACTGAGTGAGCTATACGATCAGTGAGAGACAAGGACTAGAGTCACTTTCATTACCACACAAGATCATTATCAAAGCTATTTATTTAGAGCGCCTGTCACCCCTTCAGACACGAATATTAATCTCCATCAATCGCAACCATGATTTGTGAGTTCACCAGTTAATGCTTAATGCTAAATGTAGTCAATTATAGGCTATAGTATTTTTCGCCTTTTCATATTCCATTATTACATTACATTAATAACATTACACATGCCAACGATCACCAAATCCTACCTTTAATGTAGAGTAGAGGTTTCACGAAAATCATTATTTACTTTATCAATTATTTCCATTAACATACAATGACAGGTACAAAATGCAAAGTATCCAAGTAGCCAGTTTAATGAAAAGTACGATTATATACTTCAATTTGCTGCATTTTATCAAGGCAGCCTGCATATTATTTTATAACATATCCTCGTCGACGATTGAGTTGACGAGAACGTTTACAGTCGTTGTGACATTTATGACCATTTGGATTTGGACTTCCAATTCCAACCCAAGACAAGACTACAAGACTTGGACTTGTTCCTTCATTTGGTATACGCAATCTCAAGACGACGATGAAATACGTTGCATTTATCTTATCAAAACGCACACGGCTTTGGATGTTGGATCTAGACAATTTCTCATATTGCTCATTGCTATATTTCCTTAGGGTAATCCAATTTGCAAACTCACTTCTACAATATTATTATTGTTAATTGTTACATAAAGTTTCCTTCCAATTGCTCCTTGTCTCCTTTGTCTCCTTCAGTACGAGTTACGACTATTGTTACAATTTATACCTCGTTAGCTCACACTTGAAACAGCATAATCTATGATAATGACGATGTAACGTTAATTCGCAATTTGCCATTATAAAAATACCAAATATAGCAGTTATAGTTCAACAATAATAACAAATATAACGCCTCTCTTCGATGTATGTAAACCATTATGATTGTAATGCAAGCAACCAAAGTAATAAATTGTGGATTGCGGCTAATATCATTTGTAATTTACTTCATTAAATAGTACACTGTACTTGGAAATCATTCTTATGTGAGGAAGGCAATTAAGAACGCCGCATTAAGTGCATTAATGCATTATAGAACACGTTGTATGATGCAAAATGCATTTACAACAGGAAGTCCACGTTCTGTACAACAGTACAACTGTTCTGTAGAATACTGTATCAACAACAGGTAAAATTCCACATGCAAATTAGATTTGAACATGAACCCTGTTGAGATTTTACATAGAACATCACCGTAAATCAGAGTAAACAACTGATTTGTCAGCGGTAGAACAAGGTAAAATTTTGAAAAATGTGAAGACTCGTTATCGTATCATGTTCCCTGCAAAAACCTGCATTTGTAGTCGTTTTGGTTTCGCTTTCCGAGTTTACAAGTACGATCGTAAAATTCTCATAAAAACATTGAAAATAAAACGCACTTCGCCTTGCAAAGCAGAAAGTATGAAATTATAAAAATTTGCATTCATTCATTCATTCAGTGCTCGAGTATAAAACTCATTAGAAGTAAATCTACTCGAGTAGTATCTATTTATTCATGTCCGTTTGTTTCACACTCGTGCGATTTTGCAATGAAATTTTTTTACCTTGCCATTGGACTGAGTTCCTGAATAAATGATCACGAGAAATAATAATTAGTAATTAATAGGGAAATGTTCACATAATGAATGTAGAAGATATACGAGGGCGTGGGCCTTCAGAGAGAACCAAGAATCAACCTCGACAAAGCCATAGCCCCTGTAAAACTGTATTAAAATGCAAAATCCTACTGACGAGTTACGCCGAAGGAGACAAGTTGAGAAAAAATATGAACGTCTGGTCTTGTTTTCTTGATAAATGCTATTTTTATTCTGATTTGATTCCTTTGCAATTTTCTCGTTGCAATGTGGAAATGATAAGGTAGTAAATGCCAATGCAAAATGCAAATTCTCACGTAAAACTTTACAATCGTATTGTATACACAAGTGTGAACAAATGGGCGTGTGTTGTTTAAATTTTAAGACTCTTGCACTAACTGACTACCTCTGGTCTCCTTATTTTCACAAAGAATTCAGTTAAGGAATTTGAGATAGATTCAAGATCCCTTTCAGATTGATGTGCTGTTGAGTAAGGCGTCAGACGAGACAAAAGCACGAAGGACAGGTGTTTTGATTGCTCTGTAATTCATACCTTCGTCTACGCATATCCACTTAACCATAAGTCCGTATATTTGCTATTATTTACTCATTACCCCATATGCTGATACTGAACCAGTGCATTTTGCTACTAGCTATTTACTACTACACGATTAACCGTTATTCCCGACGCTTACGTTTACGAGGCTTACGAAGTTTAATGTAATGCATTTTGCATTGGATGACCATTGACTTCTTTCACTTTCCTTTGCTTTGCTTGGAATGGTTTTTTTGCAAAAGGGGTTCCGTGCCCCACACACGCTTTAGGTGAAGGTGCACCTTTACCTTTGAGGCTTAATCCTGTAGCCTCGCTTTTCGTGTCCTGGGGAAGCCATCGTGACACGGTGCACTGGCCCACGTATAAAAGCATCATTTGCCTGTCTTCTCGTCGTCATTCTCATTTTGTCATCCTTCTTCTCCAGTCTTTTTACAGTGATTCAGCATACTTCAAGCGTTTAAAATGAGTCTTCAGGTTGGTTCCGTTGGTCTCTTGGATCGACAAATCTAAAATCTTAAGTTTTTTCCCCAAAGTTCCGTGCTTTGTTTGCATAAAAGTGATCTTGTTTTTGAGTGCAATCGGTTCGTGTAGGTGGTCAATGATTTATTGATTTGATTTTGTGGTTTCTGTTTTGTTCCTTCAGTTGGTGTCCGTCTTCGCTTTGGTTTTTGGGTGTGCTGTGGCTCAATATGATGGATATGGTTACGCTGGACAAGGATATGGTCACAATGGCTATGGACACGGTGGCTATGCCCAACCAGCCGCACCCGCCTATGCTCATGGAGGACCAGCTTACGGTGGTCACGTCGGATATGCACCAGCAGTAGCCAAAGTTGCAGTTCCAGCTGTGGCTAAAGCCGTTGTAGATTATCACGTATGTACACAGTTAGTATCTTTATATTATTGATGTTAAGATTTGTCTGAGGTTATACTGAATAATTTCGTTCTGATGAAACAGTCTTATCCAAAATACACTTATTCGTACGGAGTGGCTGATCACTACACCGGTGATGTCAAGCAACAACATGAAACTCGTGATGGTGACGTTGTGAAGGGTCAATATTCACTAGTTGAGCCTGATGGTTCAGTTCGTACAGTTACCTACACCGCTGACAGTGTTCACGGATTCAACGCTGTGGTTGAGAAGTCTCCAGGAGTTCATGCCGTTGCCAAAGCCGTCGTTCCAGCTCCAGTCGCCCCAGTGGTCGCTAAAGCTCCAATTGTCGCTGCTGGCCCAGCTTATGGCTATGGTCACGGAGGCTATGGTCACGGAGGTTACGGACATGGATATGCTAATGCTGGATACGGACATGGATATGGTCACGGCTATGCTGCCGCTCCTGTGGTCAAGGTAAGACGAAGCATGCATTTATAGCAAACACGTATACGTTAGACTGTTGACTCTGTTGTCAGCGATTTTTGCATTTTTCTCTTCACCATATAAAAAAGAGCCTGGATTGTAGGTAGCTTCTCAGAAATAATCTTCCGCTTTTTCTTCACGCATGAAAGATAAGGTCAGGTGCACTATCGTGTGGCTTTTGTCTCTCGTCAAGATGACAATGCACACTCGAGTGACGCCTTATCAATTTATATGAAAGCTAGGATTGTCTTTGCACGTGCACAATGTTTAAGATGCTAAAGTCCAGACTTATCTGATCTTGTGCCTTTGCTTTTGTGAGGTGATGATTTTTACGAAAGATGCATGCAACAATACAAAGTGTCAGAAAAGGTAACAATGAAAATAATAATCATGTTGTAGGCTGCTCCTGTGGCCCCGGTTGTGAAGGCTGCCCCTGCCTACGGTTACGGAGGTGTCGTTGGTCACGTCAGCCATGGAGTTGGCGTTGCTCACGCTTACGCACCCGCCGTGTCCCATGTTCCTGTTGCAGCTCCAGCCCATCCCGCCTATCATGCCCCGTCATACCATGGTGTTGGCTACGGATATGCCGGTCATGGTTATGGAGGTCACGGATACGCTGGACACGGAGGCCCTGGATATGACTACTAAAAGTTTTAACTAAATAATCGTATATAAATCATAACCTTAAATTATGTTCACGTGTGCAAGAAAATGCTGCTGGTTGGTTGGGTTTTCGCATTCCTACGTCCTAAGGTGACTATCTATACTCTCCTCGTCCTCATGAATCATCTTCGTCACCTTTACCTGAGTGAAGATTAATTTACGGTTTGTATCATTTTGTACAATTAATACTTTTTGTTGGTTAGCTATAGTGCGGTATGGTTGAATGGCTACAAAAATGCCATTCAACTTGTCGTCGTGTGGCTTCAATGAAGCCGAGGCCGAGAGGGCTGGAACATTTTATGCATTTCTTTTTTGGAAGGAAGATTTTTCATATGAACGTACAACAAAACAACTCAATAAGTACAGCGAAAGCAATAATGTGGTCGTAAGTACAATGAATGTGTGACTTTTTTGAATTCCTGCCCACATTCAAAAAATATTGCAAAACGGATAGGATTGACTTCTTCACACTCCCAATTTACCAAGTATGAAAAGACACATTTTTTCTTAACTACTACCTCCACTTGTACGTTTTGTATAAATTCATGAGCAAAAAAGACTTTCTTCCTCCTCCTTTTAGTATCGTCCATAATTATGTCAATTAAAGTCTACAAAAACCCATAGTTAAGTTAGAAACATTAAACTACAATTTTGTAAAGGACGCAGTATAAAAGCACGATTTTAAAGGTCCATAACGTACGTTACGTTCCGTTGGTATTGTTTTCAGACTTGGGATCTCTTGTATCTCGCACACATGTCCATTGCTTTAGCTTTTGCTCTACTTCGTCCTTTTTCTCATCATTTTCATTCAATTTTTTTCTTATTCAAGTCTCCTCCTTTTTGCTTCTTTGTTAGTTGTTGTCGTAATTCACTTCCTCTAGAAGGACACCAAATACTAACATTTTGCTTCTTGTTTACTCCACAATTCACAATTTTTTCCTTCCTGTGAATGAGAATTTTTCTTCTTCCTTGCACTGTCGACTGTCGTCGCTCAGTTTCAGTCTTGTATCAAATTTTTTTCACTTACGACTGACCATGTAGAAGGCTGATTGCGCAATTTTGTCTCTACGATGATCGCGTACAGCATCTCAAACGTTTTTTATAAAGCGAAAGTGTAACATAGATTCAGTAAAATGTTAGTGAAATTGCCTCCTTCAAGGAAACTTAAAGTCTCACGTCGCCCCTTGTGCCTCTTACGAACCCATTCCCATTACCCATCGCAATATTAAAAAACGTGATAACCTTTTCGAGTTGTACTTGTATTTATTTAACCTGAATTTCTTTGTAGTGACTCCAAACATTCAAACTTTCTTCCATACATCTTTATATGTCCTGTATACTACAAATCAAATATCTTTCAAAAAAACTCTATTAGACTTCAGACCTGTTAGTAATCACAATCAGTAATCACTTTACTTGTATAAAGTTAACTTTGAAACTTTGTAATCTCTAAAAACTGCAACATTTGTGCCATGATACATTATAATTTAATTGTATGATCTAACTTTGTAAAACCTTTAAATAAGTAGTGTTTCAATTTCATAAGAATCGTGTGATTCAATTCTTCACTTTTCTTGTCTTTTTGCATTTATTTTTCTGTACATAAAGCCCGAGCTTTTTCCATTATTTTTGTAATGTCAGCTTTATATTTGATCCCCATTGTTTCTTAAACATGCTTTCAAGGTGTCAAAGAGTAATTTTTTCAAAATTATTTGTGAAAAAGGAGGAATCTTATTGTTGTGTACGTATTAAGAAGCCTCATTCATTGCATTGCATTAACAATAACAATGACATGTAAGCAGGAACAGAATACACAACAACTATATATACAACGTCTTATCAGATTGTATTGTTTAAGCATTTAGCGCTTTTCATGATACTCGTCTACTCTCCATTATATTATAATTAAAGGCAAGTTGAGTTAACTTTGCTATGGATTTTCTCATTTCTTTACTTTGGTTCACGTCATTTCCTTATCATGCACCCTTTTCACTACTGTCCACTTTTCTGAACACTATGACTTAATTTTCTCGCCTAACGCGTCTTAAGTCTGGGGGAATTTACATATTATTATGGTTCAACTGTGATGTGCCCTTTGAAGTTGAAGTTTCTTCCGGTGCTTCCTTCATAAATGGCTATAAAATGTCTTTTTATTACTTATCACTTTTATAACTTACAAACTATTTTCCTATTCATTCATTATTTATGATTTACTGTACGCGTACTGCATCGCACACGCGTGGTCTCTCTCTAAAGTGCTATTGTTTTTATCTTGTGGTAAAATCTGTTACTTAAATTACTCAATAGTTTGTGACAGGAGTAGTAGTTTGTATATGGTTTCTTCTTTAAGCTGAGAAGGCTTTCGGCTTTCCTATTTCTTGACATTTACTTTTATTACTACAAATCGGAAATGTGTAATTAATAGGTAAAATGGCAATAAATTAGCATAGCCTTAAGTATGTGTATCAATGGACACCGACGATGTGTACAGTAAAAACACTAACATCAAGTTCATATTTGCATGTAATGATAATAAAAATATCCACGATCTATGCAATTATGATGTTCTTGACAATTTAATGTCCTAAACAAACGCCCACACGACGTATTTTTTATGAAAGCAAACGAGAAACTTATGAACTTGAGAAGTTATTTGATACCGTCAATTGTCGAAGTGACAGTATGATTGAGTCAACTTGACTCTGTCGTACGACGATTGACGATACAAAACAAACGCAGCTCTATCCTTGCAATTGCATTGTTCTTTATTATTTACGAGATGGTTTAATTGGTTGGACAAAGCATTGGTATTGTTCACCTGTCCCAGAAGTTCTCATAATACTCCCTTTTGCCCATTCCTGTAAAGACTTAAGCGCTGAAACAACGGGGCTACTCGACAAGATGTGTCCAAGGGCATCCTCTCCCAAATACAGAAATGTCAAATAAGAGAAACAGCACCCGACCACAGTGCTAAAATTTCATTGAAGCACCTTGAAAAAGAGGATCAAACTCAAGACCTCGACCTATTTCTCATTGCATTGTAGAAGACGATCACACTATTAAAAAAACTATCCGCAAATCATTACATTGGTTCAGTATCAGAATGTTCTCAGGTTAACTTTATTAAGCATCAACGCATTAAGCATCATATAAAATAGGAACATTTGAGCTCAAACACAAACACAGTAATTGTAATTACAATAAACTTACATAATCAGTTTCATAAGTATAAGTTCACCTCCGTCTATAGCATTTGAGCATTAATGTATGTAATGGAATGAAACACTTCAAACGGAAAATGCATCGTCTGGTCATGTTTACTGGCATTAACTTCTGTGACCGTTGACCCCGATCACTGATCACGATCGTTTAAAATGGGCACAATTAGTACATTTGAAGTGGGGGTCAGCTAATTGATTTGCCCGAAGACAGTAGTAACAAAGCACACAACTCCCCAGACGTTGCGGCAAAGTAGCGTCTTTTTTGCACACACAACAAGTCAGCACTGCTTGCACTATGCCTTCTGTCCTGGGAATGGCATCGATTTCTGCGCTTCTTGGTGACCAAAGCTGGTTAAAATAGCGCTTCATTTTATGAAAATTGATGAGTGGAAGAACAATCATAAGAAAATCCTAAAAAAACAGTAACAAAAAACGGTATTTAATCCACAGAATGTTTCCAAGATTTATGCATAGAATCTCGCAATTAAGTCTTCTTACCGCAAACTGATGCCACAAAAGTTCCCGAATCTGATAAGAGTATCCCACAGACGGATGAACTCTTTGATACGCCGGTACAATTGGAAGGCCAACAACTCTGTGTGTCACTGAAGGATAACGGTTTTGAATCAGGAACACACAAAAGTTAGCAAGTCGACATATCTGAAGAAGGTCCTCCAGCTTTTGTAAAGGAACATCCATCTGAAATAAAGCATGAAATGACTAATAGTGAACGAATTATAACTATTTCGCTCCCGTGAAGAACATTACTGCTGTATTGTTAATGATTGATTAATTGATTATCCTATACCTTATTATAGATTCGAGGTAATGAAAGCCGAATGCGCTGGATGCCGTACGGAACCAGTCCTTCAAGAAAGAACAATAACTGGAATTTGAGTTTATCCTGCTGGAACTTAATCCCTAGCAATTTTTGACCCAACGTACTTCCATTTTTTAAAACGGTGAACTAACATGAACATGTATAAAATGAAATATTGTCATCATTAGATTTAGATCCCATTTTCCTAACATGCGAATCTTTTTGAAACTAATCAATACCTTCCAAATGATAAACTTCAGCAATAGCTCCAGTTCCGGCCCAACTTTATCCAACCATGATTTTGTGATCTAAAACATCATGTTTTGACACCATTATTTAATTTTCTGATTCATGACACATTGCAGATTGCAGCAATATACCCTCGTATTACGATCAGTTTTGGAATATTGGAGGAATACCTCAACTTGATCAAAGAGCTGGAACAACTGTCCTTTTATTATCCGGAAGAACTCAACGTCCAAAGTTACCGAGTCCAACTTGATGACACGGGACACAAAACCAGCTGATGCGTCCATCGTTGTTTAGTTTTTTTGCCACTGTAATTTATTTCTTGAGATAATAAATTATTGCGGATTAAATTAAAAATTTCAAGTTTGAATGAACGTACCTCGCATTTGTTCTGGAATTCGAAACTGATCCTAAATCCTAGTCTAGTTTAAAAATACAGCCAGAGCCAGACGATTTCGTTGGATTGACACCGACTTTTTTCTCGCTTCCACTTATTCGCAGATTCGCACGTGCCTTCCCATTACCGCGTAGTTTGGGTTTCTTTCGGATTTGGTTGCGGAAAGGTTCTACCTTCGAGTCGTCAGCAGTTGTTCACATTTTTTTAGTTATGCAGTTACAAAGATAATCCAATCAGAGTGCATTTCGATTAAAAACTGGTTATGGCATTCGTTTTAAAAAGAGTGTTTTGTCAACTGGCACGTCCAAGTGCGCGGTCCTTCGGTTGTTCAACCACAACACTGCAGAAAGCGAAAGAAGGGATTTTCGCCAAATTAACCCCGGCAGAGCAAAAAGTCATCTTTCCAAAAAAAGTCAAAGATAAGTTCACGGAAAGTGTTGATGGGAAAATTAACGAAGAGGGTAAGTTTCAATTCATTTAGTTTACTTTGATGGAGTTTATACTTTTTTCGTACAATGAATAAGAATAATGAAGGTTGCTTTTTCAAATTTTCCAGTGCTAAAAATTATTCAAGATGATGAATCCCTTCAGAGCCCGGATTATTTCCAAGTTTACAATCTATTTACAGTTAAAGACCTGTTTGAAGCACGTGTTCATTTAGGACACAAAGTTGGATCATTCAATACGGAAATGAGAGACTTTGTGTTTGGATCTCGGTTCGACACAATCATCTTTGATTTGGATAAAACAGCTTATCATCTGCGTCTGGCTTTGAATTTCATCGCACATATTGCATATCGAAGAGGAATCATTTTGTTCATGAGCAGATCTCCACAAACTGTCAACCTGGTAGAAAAAACTGCAATTGAATGTGGAGAATATGCCCACTGCAGAGAGTTTGACTACAGCGTTCTGTTAGACACGAGGGTAAGGGACAAGCGACTGAAATGATATGAAACGCAGTCAGTTCAGTTACTAGTCACTCACTCATTCTCTAGTAGTATAAAAAATAACTATAAATAAGATAAATCATACTCATAATGCATTATTTATGACATTTATTATGAATGGCGGTTTTAGGCTGCATTTGGTGGAATCACTCGACAACCGGATTTAATACTCCTGCTCAACACATTGGACACTGTTATGGCTCAACATGAAATAGTCCTCACTGCAAATAAAACGCTAATTCCCGTAGTTGGAATTGTTGACAGCAACTGTAGTCCTAATTTGATTACATACCCCATCCCTGGGAATGATGATTCTCTCTCATCAATAACGCTTTATTGTAAACTGTTCAAGGAAGCAATTCTCCGTGGGAAAAGCAAGAGAAAATTAATGGATCAAAAGCTGATATCATCGACTACGGATTCTAAGCCAATGTTGAACGAAGTGTCAAGCACTTGAAAGAATAGGTATTGACAAGTATAAATAAACAATAAATATTATTGATTGATGTAAAGTAACAATGAAAATTTAGTAAGAAATGCAAATTATTCATTTTGTAAGAAGTGTGAGCCAACGTAGTTATTATTAGATAAAAAGTGTAGTAGATTCACAAGAATGAGTTCGACTTTTGTATCTGTTTATCGATTGGTATTATACTTTATTGACCTTTATACTAAAATAAAGATCTTGCAAGTTAATTCCATGACTTATCACATCACACTATTTAATCTTGTCCAAGTCCTTTAAAGAAACATCCGGTTTCTGTTGTGCTAGTGGTTTCGGCTACAAGGCAATGAAATAGAAATAAATAAGGTTTATTTATGATTATTAAAATTATTTTACAAAATTCATTCTTTCGTCACAGACAGAAAAACAATACAGAAACTACGAGAATACCTGGCTGGGATCCGGCTTCCATGCGATCATGTAAATTATTTGAAATGTTGCTGGGATCGTCTCATCTTCGTTACCGTACATATCTATAATCAAAATGGTTTAAACCATACGATTCATACATGTTAGCGTACTAAAAAAACACTTGACACTGGTACAAACAATCACCTTTATAAATAGCTCCTGCTGCAAACAACGTATCCTTATTAATCCTTAACTTTCTCTTCCAGGCAGCATTACTTTCTCCCATTCCTTTCAGGTCTTCCATGAGCTCGAATATAGATGGATAGCCAATCTTCAGTTCTTGCGTGTCCTGTGCCAATGAAATAAGTTCCGTCATTTCTTGCACACTAAATTCGTTCGTAAATGTAAAATATCGTACGTACAATGGTGAGCATTGTGAAACCATTGATGGACAACAGTCCTCCAATATCGCGAATTTCAGCGAACGGAGAAACATGACTACTCATTCCCTGTAAACCAAAATATAGCACAATGTACTTTGGTTTCATCAGTTCTTTTGTTAACCAACACGTCAACTAACATCATCATCATCGCCTCCTATTCATAATGATGTTAAGTAGTTAACTTACTCCTTCTCGTTCTAGTTCAGCTAATTGCAAAGAACACCTCAATTCATATAACGTTTGACAACCAAACATTGCACCGATGAAGGCACCGTCCGGCTTGAGGGACTGTTGTATTCTTGCAAATGCTTTAGGTAGATTGTTCACCCAGTGTAAACTAATTGAATGGTGAAAGTTATAATATTAATATAGTCATACATTCGAATCCTGTGTATCATCATCATCATAAATAATCCATATAAACAAATAAGAAAGATTACTTTAGACTAGATACAACCAGATCAAATGTGTTCGGGGGAAAGCCTATATTTTCGTCATCCATAAGGATTTTTTCACATACCACATCTTCCGGTATTTGTAGCCGTTCAAGTAGTTCAGGACATTGATCTGTTGCAATTACGCTTCCAACTGAGCTCTGAAAATAACAACACGTCCACCGAGACATAGAGAATTAGAAAAGGACATTATTAACTTCTGAACTTATCATGTGCAATTCTAATTAGAAAACTCGTAATTTTTAATATTGTGTTATACGCTGTTTAGGTGCTTCAAAACGTGTCCCTTTCCACAACCCAAATCCAACACAAGGTTTAAATCTCTCTTGATGTCAATAACTCTGTCTGCAATAATGAATCCGACCTAAAAACGCACAAAATAATGCAACACATAATACAATAAAGTTATGGTTTGTTAAATAAGTTAGTGAACGCATTTATCTTATCATTGATTCATTTACCTCTTCTTTCAAGTAGTCATAAACGTCCGAATTGGGCAATAATGCGGCCCTTGTTTTCTGCAACAGTTTGGCTCGACGATCAAATACATTTAAATAATTTGGCTTCGATGCAACCTTTTGATTTTGATATGAAACTAATGACAGGTATTTTGGATTTCTTAAACTGTCGACTGTCCCGTTCCAATGGGGTGTACGAAATATTCCACACAAACATTGAGTTGGTTTGATTGATTTCAAAGGCAACATTTTTATTAGGATGAAATCAACAAATCAATCTAGTATAAGCGCACGTCAAGTCATACGCTGACCGCTGACAGAAGTGAAGATAAGCTACAAAAAGGCGACCTTTTTGGTCTTTAGTAAAGATAAAGAAGTTAAAGAACCCAGTAAAATCGTAAAATGCTTGCATATCATCACTGCAACTGCACCTGCACTTTTTCACATTCGCACTTTTCACACTCAACGCCACACACTCTTTTCCCGCATTTCGTCACATGAATCATTCCCTTTGAGCGGAGTCTCTCAAGAAGGTAGCGAGCTCTTCTGTTCTCTAGTTTTGTCTAGTTCTCGTCTTTGTGTTTGAAACTTTTAAAAAAAGTTTTGAACACTTTAAAACAAAGTTAAAATGGATAAACCAATGGGAAAACCTAATTTGACCGACACTCGTCAGGAATTATCCGAACTTGTGAAAAGACGAGCTGAAATAGCGGTAAGCGGACAAATCTTAAGGCGTCGTCCTTATGACGCAGCAGTTTCGTAAGCTCGAGGCAACGCCTTAATTGGAATCAATGCTAATCTTAAATCTTAATGAATGGTTTATTGAATGATTCGACTGGACTTATTTTGGTTAAATCTTTGTTGATTTAAAGGATACCTTAGCCAATTTGGAGAGGCAAATCTATGCTTTTGAAGGTTCTTACTTGGAAGATACCCAGTTGTACGGGAACATCATTAGAGGATGGGATCGCTATGTCGGTGGGTCAACAGGGTCAAAGCCGAGTGCTTCAGCGAATACGAAAAGTGACAAGCGTAATAGGAAATTCAAG
>JABASF010002390.1:0-15030 GCA_019776145.1 Harlomillsia oculata
CTGTAAAGTATTAAAGCTCCCGGAGCATCCGGATCATGAAGTGCTCTCTTTCCAGAAGACTTCCGGATTCCCAAAGTTCGTCCACTGTAAGAACTGACATAACCTGGGATCGGTACTTTAAACGGTTTATTCAAAAGTGACCTGATGAATGCTTCATGAGCCGACAATGGAGCCAATGGTATACGCACGCTTTCATTGTCATTTTCTTTCCCATCTTTCGAAATGCTTCCGTTTGAGCGATACACATTTGACAGCGATGTTGACAACTTCTGACGTTTTGCTAGCTGACTTGGTGCTTGACTTCGACGCATCGCAATACTTTCTTAAAAACGCACAGTAATACTTCATTAAAATGAAAAAAGGTTTAACAACCATGTGTCAAGCCATTTGTTCACTTATTTTACTTACCTTAGATCTTTTCCTTAGTTGAAAGTTGATGCGGCTCAATTTAATAATAACATTACATACTATAATTCAATTTCGACGCAATAAACTACTAGAGTCGAACTACTTGTCGAACTATATAAAAACTGTCAATTTCTGCACTCTTCAAACGAAATCGGATACTCTGATACGACTGACTGCTGGATGGAACAGGACACGGCAGGATTCGACAACTCGACATGTTATGTTCCCGCTCATTTTTCAGATACCCTGCGGACTGCGGACCCTGCCACTCTGCCAGCCAGCCACGAAACCTTCATTTCATTTCAGGCGGTCGAGTCAGTGTTGAGTCGTCCGTCGTTCGTGTTTCAAGTTTTGGTCTTGAGCAATCATCATCAGTTTTAAGTTTTAACTTTTAAAAGCCAGTTAACAAATCATTTTAAACATTTTTCCCATGGTGTTTTAAACAGTAATTCAGATTTCTGTTGGATAATATAGATATATTAGCTAAATCAATCGTGGTTTAGTATATTGAACCATACATTGTTGACTTTTATTTGGTTTTCAAGATGTAAATGTTTATTTTGAAGGAAACTTGGTGTTTGTTCGATTTTTAGTGTATCGGTTGTTTGTTTTTTTAAAAACTACTTGAAAGATAGTTTATTTTAATTTTTGATCATGTCAATCGCAACTTGGTTATGGTGGACTTGTCTCATGGTGTCCATTTCTCCTGGATTTGGGCACTTAAAATTGAACGTCCCACGTGTTCGGTTACCGTATTTCGAAACGATTAGTGTCAATTTTACTTTATACGTTGATACACCTGGTGATGGATGTTATCTATGGTAAGTGCTTTCATCAAACCTTGTTCGTTTTGTTATTGACCGTACATTGTTATTGTACATGCTATGTGAAAGTCATTGGCCGGTTGGGAAAACCGGTTTTGCGCTTGATTAGTTTGTGCTATTGTGCAGTTGTTTCAGGTTACGTTGACGCAACTTGCTTGCGTTTCATTCAACGTTTGCTTGATTCCACATTCCGTTTCATTCCACCGTTCCAAACCCATTTCCCGATACGACTGTACGACTGACTGGGACTGACCACTGACGTAAACTACTCCGTTACGTTTTACCTTTTACCACATGTAAAATGTATTCTTTTGCGTATTGCCGTTTCACCAAATTCACCATGCGAAACTAAACTTTGTTCCCTCGGCCTCGTGTAAGCATTGAAGTTGCCGTGCTTGACAGACCTACCTGATTTTCTAACACTGATCCTGTAATGTTGTAATGTAACGCGTACGGCCGGATCGGTGACCACTAGTTTGGTGGTTACCGAATATCTTATGTTTGAGAAAATGCCAGAAATGAATGCTTTAGATGAATATGAACAATCAGCCATTGTTTTGTATTTTATCTTTTTAGGTCTGTATCGCGGTCCGAAATTATTACGCTGTCGACTGAGAAAACGGACTCTGAAACTGGGTGTTCGAATTCTGCTGTGATTTCTTCTGTGCCAAGATCATCGCCATGCTGTCCAGCAACGGCGATTGTTTACGTCGAGGATGCTGTCACAAAAGAAATTGTACGTTGCGACATCATCGTTGACAAAATTCATTCTCTTAGTGTGGTTACAACCACAAAGGAGTTGCACTTGGAAGAAGCACCTTCAAAATTCCATGTGCGAGGTCAAGGGAACAAAGGAGATGAATTTTCAACACTGGACGGAGTCCCAATCAAATGGCATTTGGAATCAGCATCAAAGGAAACAACTTCGAGTGGAACAGGAATTGATCCTCAGAGCATCATGCGATTTCTTCCGTTCTCAGAGTCATTGTACCAAGCAACTCCGGGAGTCTCAGCATTGGAAGGGAAACGTTTACAAGGTTCTACAGTGCTGGTGGAAGGAATTAAAACTGGATCTGTTTTCGTCTCAGCTCGACTAAGTGACTCATTTTACAAGGTAGGTTTTGAAAGATTTGAAACTAACATCTTTTGTACGTACTCAGTACTTTCCTTTATAATGTGACAATCAGGGTGATTGATTTGACATTTACACTGTATAGTAGTATTTACAGTAGTGTAAATGTCAAATCACCGTATGTGACAATAATGACAATAGTGTTTCATGCCTTATATTCCGTAGAATGTACCACCGGCGAAAATACGCATTGTTGTTGTCGCAAATCTAAATTTGGACCCAGTCGAAGCAAATATTGTCCCCGGTTCTGTCATTCCGTTAAAACTTAAACAGTTGAAGCACGGACGGTTTACTTGTAAGTTGATGTTATGGTCTCGCTATGTTACATACTAATGAATTTATTTGTTATCAAACTGTAAACCTGATGAATGCTGTTTGTTTCAGATATCACATTACCTTCCCCAGTGTATGAATTTGAAGTTACGAATACATCCGTGGTATCCTATGACCCTGTAACTTCAGAAATAACTGCGCTTGCCTTTGGAGAGACTATTGTAAGTTAGTTGTACTTTATAATTATAATACTATATTATTGGTGACTCATTCATGTCCGAATGATTGCTTTTACCAATACTTATTAAACTTGCACTTTGTTTTTACAGATTACCGTGAAAGATAAAAATTGCATTGAATCTGAAGATGAGGACGAGTCTCCTCAAGCTTTAACGGCTCATATTCGTGTCGTACAACCCAAGTTTTTATCGTTGAGTATTTTGCCTTACAGAAATTGGGCATTAGTTATCAATCATCCATATGAAATTAATGTTGAAGTTTTCGATTCGGAGAACCAAAAGATAACGATTACTGACAATGTCGGAGTGGATACAACATTTGAATCTAAGTTTTTCCGGCTGGACGAAAGTTCTGACAACGGAACATGGCACGCAGGCGTTCCTATTCAGAAAGGTACTGCTACCGTGAAAGCAGTCTTACGGAAAATCCGTCTTTTAAATGGGGATTATTTGGATATGCCATCCCTTCCACGGGTGAAAGCAGAAATGGAAATCTTTCAAAACGTTGCTTTAAATCCCAAAGAAACAATTTTACCTTGGGATCCAAATGTGCAGCCAAAGTATGAGCTTCGTTGGAATCCGTCCGGTGGAAATGGCAACTTTTTTTGGAGCTCAACAAATTCGTCTGTCCTTACGGTATTACAAAATGCCACCGGGAAAACGGAATATTTTGGTTTCGCTAATGTTACTGCCGCCGCCACTGTGAATCAGGCCATCAAAGGACAAGCCAGAGTTTATGTTCTTCCACCGAAAGGAATGGAAATTGTGAAGCATATAGTTGAAGCTGAAGTGGGAACCCCTATACAAGTTCCTTTGGCATTTTACACTGTACGTTCAGATGATGTCAACAAAACCCGTGTTTCATATTCGTCTTGTGGTCAGCTTCCCTTTGAAGTTGAAGTTGAGGATCCACAATTTCATTACGACGCGAAAACACATTATCCTCATATGAAGCCTGCTTGTACCGTACTTCCCATCGTGGGGAATAGCCTTGGTTCATCTCTGGTTACGGTTACATACAAAACTGGAAACATCGCATTCCAAGATTCAGTCATCGTGTCTACGTTCAAGCCATTGAAGATTGTAGAACCTGCAAGTGGTATAACTGTTTTAGCTGTCGGATCTTCGAAACAGTTGGCATTTGTTGGTGGTCCGAGACCTTTACTTGAAAGTCATGCTGGGTTTTTTCGCAAGTTAAATGTAACAAACACTACAGTCGTAAATTATGAACAAATCAAACAAGAAGATTACGACGATTTATACGTCTATGAAGTGCTTTGCAAGGAAATTGGTGAAACTGATGTCGCTTTACTAATAGGAAACAATAAGACATCTGACGCTTCATCAAATCCCGTCCTTCGTGTTGCAGTCGTCACAGTAGTATGTGCAGACCCCGCACAAATGTTTTTCAAAGTTGAGACCGCAACAAAGTCTAAGTGTCCAAAAGATGCATCTGCTCAAGTTGTTCGAGTTGCCGTTCCAAATTACGAAGAAACTAAAGTATCTGTTACAGTAAAGGATTCCAAGGGCCGTCGTTTCGACAATATTACCAGTCTTCACATTAAATGGACAACTTCGCCCAATGATTTACTGGGGTTTTCGACTCCGTCATGGGTAGAAACTGAAGTAGTTAAAGCTTACGGATATACAACCAGTGGAAAGAGCTATCAAATTCTCGAACCAACCGGAAATTCAGGCAACGTAGAAATCACTGGAGAGATCATGGGATATCGCGATGATGTATTGAGAGCGTCTGGCGTTGTAAACAAGCGATGGACGTTTTCCTTTAGTACAGAGGATGAAAACGAAGAAACTAAATCTTCAATGGATTTGCTTCTTGTTGGTGATGTTTCAGTTCATCCATCTCCAGTTAATGTGTTTAACCACCCTTCATCAACGGTAAGGTCTTTCTCGAATCAGTATTTGTTTGCAATGTACCGTCCAATGCTTTATGCTTTAATGGTGTTTTAAATTTTGAACTACTTCATAATTTTTAGGATACAGAGCCAGAATGTTGATTCAAGTTCAAGGCACATTCTACAAGCATGCTGCTTTCTTTTTCTCTTATTTAAATCTGTCTGTTTGTTTCCAAAAAATCGCTTTCGTGTGTCATTTTGTACCAATATGGTATGATAAGCAATAGGGTGCTTAGACTTGAACAGTTGAACTATATATTAGTTTCACGAAGGTTAGGTCGTCAGGTGTATCAGTGGTTTTCGTTATTCAACTAATTTGACGTTTTATGCATTGAACAGTTTGTTTTTGTTTACGGAAATAAAATTTTGAACACAGATAAAATTCTACGTGATTTACTCGCAAATTATTCTCTTGCTATACTATCCTTTTTATTTATTCTACTCAAAGGACAATATCAAGTGAGTTTTGTTGACCGTGGGTGGGTCGATAATTTTAATTTATTCAAATCGGGGTCGGTTATGATTTATGAAAGGTGGCTTTAGCTGAAAGTTTAGTTTTAAAATGCTTTTGATGTCGTTAACTTTGCTTTTAATTTTTGTCGTATTTTGTGAAAATAAGCACTTTATTTCCTATATTCAGATGACCTTGCGGATTCGGGATGGTTCAGGACATTTTGAAGTACAGGCAATGGACAGATCTATATTTGAAGTTTCGTATTCTGAAGAAAGAAGAACTTTGGATATTTTACCAAAGCAGGATGGCACTTCGCTACTTTTGGTCCGTGATTTGTGCTTACCAAATAGTCGAATTGCAGAGGTGAGCGTCCGAGTTAGCGGAGCTGGTCGCATTGATGTCGACACAGTCGACAAAATACAAGTTGGAAACGAAGTGGATGTTAAGGTTCGAGTGTTCGACCACGCCGGTGCCCTAATTCCCGCAGAAATGCTAGCTTTACTGAAACTGGAACTTGTGCCAGTACTTCCAAAGGCTTCACCTTCCGTTGAGTTACATTTATTAGAATCAGACCCAGAGGAAGCAAGTCTTCACTACAGAATGAAGGGGACAAATGTTGGGCAAGCTACAATTACGTTCATGACCTCCGGGTTAGGAGGTCGACTAACGAAATCAATTCCACGACATATAACCGTGTTTCCTCCGCTGACCCTTCAACCGAAAGATGTTAAACTTCTCGTTGATTCGGTATATCAGGTTTTGGCGATTGGTGGTCCACAACCGGATTGTATGACGCAGTTTAGTGTCGGTAAGTTTAATAATTTTGCTTTAGATTTGATTATAAAATTTGTGTTTGTGATATAATAATTAATATATAGAGATGCTTCATGGTTGCTATCGATGATGTGCTTACTGCTCACTGCTTACAGATAACAGTGATGTGGTCCACATTTCTGGCAGTGGAATTCTTAATGGCCGTGCACTTGGAAGATCAAACATAAATGCAAAAGCAGTGGACAATGATCTCCCTCAAAAAGTATACTCCAGGGATCATGGGACCATCCAAGTGGTTACTTTGAAAGGGATTCGAATACATATGCCTTTGTCACGAGTTCAAACCGACACAGAAATGCCATTATGGGTTATGGGAACCGAAGATGACTTAGAACCATTGGTTCTTCTTGGAGGTCTTACTCCTGTTGGAAGTTTTGATTGGTTGGTGTCGAATCGAGAAACTGGAGAAATAATTCACGCATTTCAGGTAGGATTTCCGATTGAAATTCAGTGCTATAGTTTATATTTTATGGCTTTGTGTACGCATCGTTTGAGCAATTTATTATGTCTTTAGGACTATGGTCATCTTCCACAAAAGACTGAGCAGCTTGAAGTGAGATTCCGAGCCAAGAAATCAGGTCATGTTACTATTAGAGTGATCGCTACGATAAATGGACGGAAATACACGGATGAAAAAATAATTGAAGTTTATGAGCAGCTCAAACTTTTGGATTTCCATCAATCTCATAGCAATCTACGACCATTATTAATGAGCCCCAATTCTGAGTTGGTGTTAAGAACCAATCGTGATTCGGGAAGTGTTACGTATGCGCTGCAGAATTTGCAGTGTCTAGAGACCAATGGCGTGTCTTGCGTGAGAGGATTGCTTACAGTCGACACTAATGGAATACTTCGATCGTCGGATGCCACTGGGCACGGAGTGGTTGTTATCAAGGTTGTGGAAGATTTCGGTGTAACACAGATATTGACAGTTGACGTCGAAGTAAAGAAAGTGGTCTTTATTAAAATCAATCCAGTACTTCCAATTATGCTCTTCACTGGGGTCTCGGCTTTGCCGCAAGGTCTGAATTTTAAGATAAGCATTACAGCTCACGACAACACGGGACATGTTTTTGATGCTGCAAATTTCCAACCAAAAATTCGTCCAAATCGTTATGACTTAATACAAATTAACCCGGGATCAGATAACAACTCATTTGTGGGTCAAACACTCAGTGAAGGCAGAGTTGTTATAAAGGTGTATGACGAGCAACTATTGCTTTCAGACTTCCTCATACTTTCGATCGATGAAGTCATTGCACCCGAAATGGTGAGAATTGTCAATGTCATGTCTTTAATTTGATTACGAAATGATAATTAATAAGCACCGATATTTTATTTCAGACCCTTGGAGCTATGACTGTTGGTGATATTGTGTGCTTTACATGTGGAATTAGCTCTGCAGATGGTGGAGTGGGATTTTGGCAAGCAGAACCTAAAGGTATTTTGAAATTGGAACCGTCAGGAAATGCGGTTGCAATTTCCCCAGGAAACGTACGGATTGAATATCGCTTGCAAGGGATTGGCGCTGTTGCGTCTAGTGAAGTAACGGTCATGCCTGTAACACACATTAAATTCTCGACCATTGGTTCCCCTACGTTCATAACTAACGGAGATTATAGTACAATATTTGACGTCATTGTCAATTTGGGAGATTCCACCGACAACTTGCTGGGATCAAATTGTTCTAAGGATATTTCTGGTATTGCACCATTTTCATGCGATTTGCAATTCGTCAGAGGTGGCATGTATCGTATTTCGGACTTCTTTACCGTGCAACCGGTTTTCATTTACGAAAAAGGTAATGTGTCACCATAAGTTTTGTTTAGAATTAATGCTTATTGACAAATGTATTAATTTTAATATTGGCGAATCTTTGGATTGACAGAATTGTACGCATGCCGAATTACACCAATAAGAAATTCAACCTCAATATTTTCAAGCACTATTGACTCACGACTTTCATTGACTGCAAAAATCACTGGGTTAGCTTCAGACGCTCGATTTCGGTCCACGGAAAGTAAGATAATATATACATTTTGTAATGTGAATATATGCATCGCTTACATTAGAGCATTAGAGGTTAAATTGTTCGTATGTATATTGTGCTCGGTAGATCAACAAATGGAGTTACAGACTCCCCCACTTGTTCTCCCATTCTACGCCGCAGTGTACGTTGACAGTGTACAATTGGACATCACCACAAGTGTTCCCGAGGGCAAATTATTTTTGACTGGCATCATTAGCATACTCAATAAAATCAAGATTATCCCATCACATAAGCGATTTGTGTACATAAAATCTGACGAAACTACTTCCTTGGCGGACAATGCGATTTCAATGGATCAAGTACACAAAGGTCCATTTGCATTTGATCAAAATGCTGCTTCTCGAAGTGTCGTCATTGCGGTTTATTCAGACCTGTGGATTTCTGGTGAAGCTTTTGAAGGGTTTAGTGTCACAGTTGTGTCACAATCTACGAATCAATCTATTAAAGTAAAATATTTTGAATCATATTTTGAATTCGGGTTTCTATTTAATTTAACAAGCGTTAATGTTATTAATATTTGCTGCTGGCTTTGATTTTTACAGGTTCCTATCATCATTCGGTTGACGGAATCATTCCCGGAACGTAGAGGATATCTCCGTGCGTATTATTTTGTCCGGGATACATATCAGATTTGGTTAATCACTCCAATGGTGGTGCTAGCCACGCTCCTAGCTTTACATTGTTGTAAGTTTTGACATTTCAAATACACATTTTCACGCGTTTTTCACTAAGGACTGTTAAGATATTGATTGGTGTGCATTTTTTGCATGAAATTACAGGTTCCCGTGCAATTCGAAAGAACTATGCTATTGAAAAAACTAAGCTGTTCGTTAGTAACACAACATGGGATAATATTAGTCGGGTTTCTAGCAAAGCTCGTTCACCGCCATTTGACGTAAACAATAGCTCAATGTCGAACAGCATATTTGCAAGTCCTTCCTCACCCAACATGACTAGCACACTGAGCACACCAGTCACACCACCACCAGTCCGTCACAGTGAAGGTATGCAAAATGCAAAATTCAACTTTGTAACAATACTAGCACAACATAACATTTATTCTTATTCTTGCATTAATGATTGTTGTGCTTAAAATAATTCATCTTTACATTTTCAAGGCTCTACATCACGTCGATTGTACAGTTCAGATTTGTCAGCTAGTTCTCAAGGATTTGCAAGTCCCTCATACAGACGCCCCAATCGCTAAGTAATATTTTTGGTCACCAACACGTTCTTTACTGAGCTGTATAACTAAATGGACTCTCATAACGTCGTAGTCGTAACCGTCGTGATATCACAAAGCGTTCTTTACTGAGCTGGATAACTAAATGGACTCTCATAACTGTGATTGTTGCATTGAATGATTGACTCATTGACTGCTAAATGAATAATAATATTAGTTTCGTGATGCCAATTCTATAGGGTCTAAGACTTAGGAAGGACTCACTCAGGTTTAGTCAACGATGCATTTAATTTGTTTTTATTAATTGACATTTATGTTTAACAAGTGATGTGACCAAGTGACACACTTTGTCTGTGTTCTTTTCAGTTTGAAATGGCTGATTTTATAAGATTAATGTTTGATTGTTGGTGTTACAGAATGTGGCTCGTGTGACTTTCATGAAACTGTTTTATAGTGTGTAAGGTTTGACGAATTGTGCTTTGTGAGTTGTATTTAAAGTTGTAAGTTAAATAAAATAAAATACAGCGAATTGTACAATTTTTATCTTGCGATCTCTTTCATTTTGTATATTATAAAGTTATTATAATCCAAGTGCACTACCAACAGCAATAAGTACAACGATAATAGCAAATGGGAGCCAAGTCTTCAGGAACGCAAGGCATCCCACAAATCTTCCATGTAACAACATACCCCATGCTAACCAAATCATATTCCAAGATGAGGACCCCTTGTAGTGCATTAAGTTTAACGCATAAGAACAGTGTGAATGACAATTGTCGCAGAAAAGTGAATGCATTCGTGTTTTATATTCTTCTGATGCATCGTAGATTGCACGATCCCAACCGGAACTACCACCTTGGGCCAAATCAGGATCCAAAACCCAATACTTGGTGGGTTTCCCAAAGGACATGTTATCTTCTGAAACGTAGTATGGTCCTGCGAAATCCCGTATTACTCCCGTTGAATAAGCAATGCCCATGTGTCCCAGAAAAGGAAAAAACCACCTGACAAATTGAAAAAAAAAGATGAAGTTGTTATATCAAACACAGCACAGACAGATTACAACAGGCATAAGTAATAATACAACAAATAAGCTAATTTAAATTGATTTAAAACTCTCAGAAAGCTGATTACGTTAAAAATGGAATAGGTGTCCAAACAATACAAAACGGATATCGACTTCGCTTATGGTCCATCATTGGAAATTCGTCCAATGGGATTTCCACGTTATCTGATCTTGGCTCCATAATGAAAACTGAAAAAATCCTATTCGAATCCGTGATTGCGTTGAATTGTTCATTCAGAAATTCTTCACCACATCAACAAAAGGACGGAACTCCGCTAAATCTTCATTCAATCTTCAATAAATCTCTTACAGATCACAAATCACATACAACCATGATGTTGATGGTGATGACAAAAAACGGAAGCAATACCTGATACTGATACTACATCTCTACACCACACATATTCTCAGTTTCGACTTATGAGATCAAAAATTAAATTAATTGCCACAAACAAATCACTGCACACTTGAGACTTGAGAACCAAACAAAATCATATCGCTCTAAAAATTCCCGGTTCCGTGTTTTACATGGAATGTATTGGCCATTGGCATTACATACATGATCGGCGCTCTATCTTCGTTTGAAGGTTCCTTATTCTTTTTACGTTTTATTCACGGGAGGACGACATCACAAGTCTGTCTCGTTGACTCACTCGCACTCGTCGTCTAAAAGGAAGTGATTCCACTTGTATCGTGCTTCCAAACGGTTGAATTGTTGCTAGTTTTCAGTACGTTTTGAATTTTGAAGATTTTTGAACAGCTGATTTGTTAAAGGGTGATTGGGGATGAGTGAGGAGGGCGAGAAAGACAACGTGTGCAGAACAGTTAAACGGATTGAGGAAGCCAAAAGGGCGGCCCGGCCAGGTAAAGAATTTAGTTATCTCCTCTTCAGTTTGATATTTTAAACAAAAAATTCGAGATCAATGTGGTTCTCAATTATCTTAATGAACAGTTCGGTTAAGTTCACTCGATGACTTGAATCCAGCTTGAGTTTAAAATAGCAAGCACTGATGTGCTTTCGTTATTTGGACGGTAATTAGTTTGTTTTTGCATTTCAGAACTTAAAACTCCTGACTCATGGATCGAACAACGTTACTTTGAAAGATTTGATGTGACGGCTTCTTCCGTCAAAGAGAGTCGAGAAATATGAACGATTTCATGTTCAAGATGTCAGTCCTGAAGAATTTATTGAAAGGTTCGAAGCTCCATATAGACCATGTGTGATTCGAGGGACTCAAGAGAGCTGGAAAGCTAATTACAAATGGAATTATCAGGTTTGAATTCGATTCAAACTAATTTTCTCCTCTTACACTTCGTAATGTTGAGTATAACAACTTTTTATGACTTTTTTTAATTTACAGCGTCTCATAAAGAAATATCGCAACCAAAAATTCAAGTGTGGTGAAGATAATGATGGTTATAGCGTCAAGATGAAAATGAAGTACTACATTCATTACCTACAGTCAACAAAAGACGATTCGCCGTTGTATATCTTCGATTCTAGTTTTGGAGAGGTTTGTTTGTTTTGTAAATTATTTAGATAGTATAGTAATCTAACTACTGAATATTTTGTGATTAACTTTTAATGTAAACTGCCTTTTGTTTGATTTTTCCAGCATCCTCGGAAGAAACGTCTCTTGGAAGACTATGATATCCCATTGTATTTCCGGGATGATTTGTTTCAATACGCTGGTGAGAGACGTCGACCACCGTATCGTTGGTTTGTGATGGGTCCAGCACGTAGTGGCACAGGAATCCACATTGACCCGTTGGGGACTTCTGCCTGGAACGCGCTGGTCGTGGGCCATAAACGCTGGTGCTTGTTTCCTACTAATACTCCAAAGGAACTTATCAAAGTTACCCCTACTGATGGTGGAAGACAACAAGACGAAGCTATTACTTGGTTCAATGTCATTTATCCACGGACCCAAGCACCCGACTGGCCAAAAGAATTCAAACCGGTATGTTTTATGAATTTAATGAATCAGCCAGGATGAGTGTAGGCAGTTTAGCTTAATGTGAGGCTGAGGGCAAGGCATCGCAGATTGCAGTCAGCTTGTGAACTGCTGTAAGCCAAATAGTCTTATGCTTTGAAGCCTATAGGGTAGGGTTTCGTCTGTCCAGTATCAGTTTAGTAGTTAATATCATTCAATCAACATTTTAAATCACAAATGAATTCAGAAACTGGATCATTGAGTCGTTAAAAATTATCATAAGAAATGCAACGAAGCGGTCAACAGGCAAAGAGGCAAATTAATTGAGAGTTGTACCGTTGTGCGCTTCCAATGTTCCAATGTGTACTTGACAATGCAATGGCGCAAGGTACTTTGACGTTAGCCAGTTACCATGGGTTTTGTTTACGGTTTGTTTACCGTAAACAAAACCCATGGTAACTGGCTAACGTCAAAGTACCTTGCAATGGCGTATTATTTTGACCGCGATGATGTCGCACGTCTTGGAATGTTCAAGTGCTCTAAGGATTCATCATTCATGAAATGTACGAAGAGCGTGTTCATGCTCAGAAATTCATGGCTTGGCTTAATATCAAAACAACCGAGGCGGTAGCATAAGTAATGGATGGAGCAGATCTCAAAACCTGGAAAGGAAAATTGGTTCTCTTGATGTCCTTGAAACTGCTTTGGTTTTGGAGAAAACTAAATCATTTTTTGTTCGATCTTTATGCTACTGCTGCTTCTCACAATGATCCACATCTCACCCATTTCCTAGATTCAATCTGTCAAATATCACGCCTCATCACTCAACTACGGAAATCTGTCGTGGGCGCCGATCTCGGTGAATTTCTTTTCGACTGTGAAATGTCCAAAGGATTTATCAAAGAATGAATATATACTAAAATACTATTGACTAATACTAACACCAACCCATCATACTAAATAATAAATATACATGCTTACTGGAGTCTAAACAACTAAACATCCAATTATATACAACCTTTATATACTATCTTTAGTTGCAATATCGTTAATCGTTACGTTACGGATAGCCAATATTTTGTATAGCCAAGTAATATTGCCGAATATAGGTAGTCGTTTTGGTATTATAAAAAGAATAACCGTTGTTGTTAATTTGATTTTGTGGATGTTTTTGGGGTATTGTACAGTTGGAGATTCTACAGCGCCCTGGAGAAACGGTTTATGTTCCTGGTGGTTGGTGGCATGTTGTCCTAAACTTAGATAAAACAATTGCGGTAACTCAAAACTTTTGTTCGCGTACTAATTTTCCAATCGTATGGCACAAAACAGTTCGAGGTCGTCCTAAATTGTCAACAAAATGGCACGGAGTTCTCAAGGTACGACCACCACTACTGTTGTTCTTTATTTACGTATACCTACCTATGTTAGTTTTGTGCACAATACTAGGCAAATAGGCAATCTAAAGATTTTGGCTGTTCTCATGAGTTCGTACATTTTGTCTCATGATTATTTTTGCAATCAACATTTAGGCGAAATTTCCTGAATTGGCAACCGTTGCTGATAACGTTGATCTTACTCGTCATTCTGGCATTTATTCGGACTCCTCTTCTGGATCCTCGTCGTCTTCATCTTCTTCGTCTGGTTCCAGCGATTCCTCTGCAGACTCCGAATCTGATGATTCTGGTCAAGCGTCTTTACATGAAAACAAAAAGAAGAAACGTCATTCTTCTAAATCAAATCGTAAACGAAGTGCTATGACTTCCGGACCCAAGCATCAGAAGCGTACTAAGTCAGCGCACAACGTAAAATCTTCATCGTCATCTTCTGCTTCAGAAAATGAGAACCACCGAAGTGATGTTAAATCCTAAGGTTTAGGTAAAGGTAGGAGGTATTTGAAAGATTATTGTTGTGTCATTTGATTACCATACTATGTTTTAATGGTTTATAGGAATAGGAATTTCGTGAACTTAAGTGGCGGATTGTATTTTAAATATATGGCATTTGACATTCAACAAGAATAAGAAGCATTTCTAGCATTTATCTATTAAACGTACAATGTTTTATGAACGTTGACGTTTAAAGTGACTAAGTGACTATGATTATATAACATTAACAAGCAAAAATAAGTGTTCATGTTCAACATATGAAGGTTAGCAAAAGATCTGTTTAAACAGTAATAACAACGCAGATATTTATAATAATAATAATGCAGTACATATACTATAAATGATCTGCTGATCAAAATCGAATACCAACCATTACCAATTAAAAATTACATTCTCCTGATGGCTCCTGACTCCTGATATTGACATTATACATACTAGTAATGTATTATATTTGTATCTGATACAAGAGATGTGGTGATCGTAAACTTCCGTTTTTGTACTTCCCTATGGTTTTACATAAAATCTGCAATAAAGTGCTGATTCTGTTTTAAAATAACATTATTCTTATTCATTTACCACAACGTATAATAACGTTAAATTAGTTTTTTATAACTGTCTTTGGATACCTTGGAGCAAACAAAAACACTTCAGCTTCAACACATCACGCTGGAAGGGATTTCCAGCTTTACATAAGTACTTTCCTGAATCCTGTCTTGTCCTCTTGTCCTTTAAATAACTTGCTACAACATCCCTTTCATTTCAATTGTCCTGTCTAAAGTCCAACAGCGTGAAACGCTAATTAAAAATGTGTGAGAATTTCCTCTTGATCTA
>JABASF010002391.1:0-15027 GCA_019776145.1 Harlomillsia oculata
AATTCTTGCCCTTCTTCATCGGCGGATTGGAGAAGACTCTTGAACAAAAGGAAGAAGAACACATGCAAAACGTCTTCTTGGCTGCTTTGGGTAACATTGGTCACCCACGCATTCTTCCTTTGATCCAACGTATCGTCAAGGATGGCAAATACGATGCTTTCGTCAGCACCCGTGCTCTGTTCGCCTTGAAGCACTTGGTCATCGTCACCGAGAAGTTCCACGGAATCGTCACCAAGGAATTCGTCAAGAATGAAGTTCTTCCCTTCCTCTTGGAATTGGCTTTGAAACATCAAGCTCCCAGCAACGTGCGTATGGCCGCCATCTCCCTCTTGTTGCCCATTGATGTTGAAGGAGACCAATACGAACAATTGGCCAAGGCCACTCACCGTGAGACCGATGAGGATGTTTTGTCCTACATTTACACTTCCCTCAAGTCTCTCGCCACTCTCCAATCTCCAGTGAGCCCGATCTTGAAGACCATGCAAAAGCGTGCCCGCAACGTCATTTCTCAAGCCAAGGAAGTCGATGCTCCTCTTCTTTCTTCCCGAAACGTCTTCTTCAACTATGTCCTCCGCAATGGAGATATTGAGTTGACCAAGCACTTTGCCATGTTCTCCACCAACCAAACCTACATCCCCAACCACCTCTACTTCAAGAACCACCTTCAATTCGGAGAGCACGGATTCGGAATCAACCCCGTTGAATTGTCCGTCTCTATTCAATCCACCATGCAAGGATTGTTGAGCAAGTACCTCCGTGAGAGCAACGAAAAGTGGCAAGCTTCCCTCTTCGTCAACGTTATGGATGAAGTCAGCCAAGTTTTGGAACTCAACCCATACCAAATGAAGCAGATCAAGGAATACGTTCGTGAACAAGTCTGGGAGGCCATCAACGGTCGTCACTTGCCCTTCACCTTCCAAAAGGTCGCTTACCTCGCTGAACACGTCATGGAAATGCCCACCATTTTGGGTATGCCCGTGAGCTACAAGTACAACTTGCCCATCTTCATGTCCCTCCGTGGAAACATCCAAGCCCAGAACCAACAACAAGTTCAAGCTGATGTCTACCCCATCTTTTCCATCCGCGCTCACACTCGCGTCGCCTTGAAGATGCCATTCTTGGCCAAGCAATTCCAAGCTGGAGTTCGTAGCCGTGTCGTTGTTGAATCTCCACTTCGCATTGTTGGACGCAGAGGAAACCGCGAACAATGGGAATTCGCTGTCACCCCCACTCACTTGGAAACCCAAGGAACGCCCTCCGGACACATCCGATTGGTCACCATGGAGAAGATCCCTTACACCGCCATGATCAAGGACACCCTTGAAGCCGCCGTTGAGCCCCGCCAAACCTCCATCCACCACATTCGTTCCCGCAAGAACCCCAAGCAACAACAATTCAACCTCGGACAACAATACCTTGGATTCAACTTCAAGTACGAAGTTGAGACTGACCGCAGCTCTGTCTGGAGCCAATCTGGACTCAACAAGTTCCGCGTCGCTCAAATGCTCAAGGATGTCACCTACACCGTCAAGAACATCACCTTGGACTTGAACAAGAGCCAAACTAGCACTCTCCTCTTCGTTTTCGGAGCTGGACAAGCTGGTCAAGGATACTTTGCTGGAAACAGCCAAAGCTCCGAATTCCGCAACAGCATTGAATCTTCCGAATACCAAACCAAGAGTAAGTTTCTCACTATATAAATCAATAACGTTTCCCCAGCATTCATTCCATTGTTCAGAATATTAGCTCATTTGGCTTGTTATTGTTACATTTCAGACGGACACGTTGTTGCCGTCGCTATGATTGGCAAGAAGCAACCTATTCCATCCATTGAACAACCTCAACAACCCGAGAAGGTTTGGGAGAAGGGTACTCCTTCCACTGTTCAATACGCCGCCAAGGCTTTGGTCTCCCGCCAAGGAGAACTCATTTTCCGCGTCGCTGCCGGAAACGCCGCCAACCAACTCGCTCGTCGTCTCCCCGCTACTTCCCAATCTCTCCAAGCTGTTCGCGAACGTCTTGTGGAATCCGAGAACCGCAGCCAACAACCCGAACTCTGCGTCGAATTGTACGCCAACGTGAACGGACGTCAACAAGGACACCGTGACTTCTACAACTTCAACTGGGAAGGCCAATGGCAATCCTACGTCAAGTACGCCCGTACTTGCGACTTCAAGCAACAGCGCAACGTTGTCAAGGCTCAAGGTCAATTGAAGATCAGTCCTCAACAAACCCAAGCCACCTGCAACGTTCAATTCCAAGATGCCCCATACCAACTCATGCAAGCCGCTCAATTGGCCGAGCACTCCTTGAAGGCTTCCTTCCCCCGTCACATCCGCGAGGACCGTCGCTGGAAGAGTGGACGCAACAACGAGATGACCATCCGCGCTTCTCTCAACAGCCAACGTGGTCAATTGGACATTGAGAAGCCCCGCTCTCGTCTCCAAATGAGAATCGAAGCTCCTTACCAATCCGAAAAGTACTACAACTACAACCGCAACACCTACCGTAAGAACCCATTCGACCACTCTGGAATCTACAAGTTCTCCACCTACACCAACACCGAACAAGTCCTCCACCTTGACGAGTCCGGAAAGATCGTCACTCAACCATGGAACAACCGCGAACGCGAACAGTGGAAGGTCGAACAAGACGGACCAGGACTTCGTTTCCGCTCCGTTGCTCAAAGCTCCAAGGTCTTCACTGAGCAGAGCGAATATCTCATCATTGAGGTATGTTACAAATAATAAATCTTGATATTATATCACACATAATTCTTAATTGATTAGTTGACTGATTTTTGTAATGGTGCATTTAGAGCGACCACACCGACGACAGCCAAAGATGGTACGCCAAGAAGGTGAACGGTGAACGTAACACCTACTACATTGTCAACGTTGCCACTGGCCACTACTTGTACTACAAGGAGTAAGTGATCAATCTCAATGGCCAATTTTAGTCATCATTTCAAACTTGAAGACGATATGCTAATATGCTTCATTTGATTTTGTGCAGAGGTGAGCGCAGCTCCGGCAAGCCCGTTCAAGTCTTGTCCACCAAGCACCCAGAACAGGAACGTGGTTTCTGGTGGAAGGTCACCAAGGTTTATTAAATTTGAATCCGTCGTGGTCCATCTTTAATTACCACCAATTCATTCGCCGTTTGATTACATAATTATACGTCTTTTAAAAAACAGTCCTTCTTAATTTATTCTACTTTGTCTTCCTTTTAATTTATTGGAATTCTATGTGAGTCATTGTCGTTAGATTAATGAATCCCAAAATTACCAAAATGTGATTGTGATCATCTTCTTACATGAGCAGTCGTAGTATGTAATAAATGCAGTGCAAAGTATCAACTGGAAAAATTACTAATTCATATTTTCTCATAGTCATATCCCGTATTCAAAATCTCATACAAAATCCCTACTAATATATTAAATACATATACAATTAAATGCATACTATACAATGATACTGTCCAAATCTAAGAAAAAGCTAAATGTAGCATCGCAGGATCTGAAGATCTGATCGCATCGAATCGCCTATTCCGCCCTCCAAAATTCGCACATTTAGTCTGCCTGAGAGGAAGGAGAAGGAACGTTTGCCCGCCGCGGCCAAGAGGAAAGAAGGGCGAGGACCCCTTCGAGGTTTTTTCAATCTAACTTCAAGTAACGGAATGAAAAACCTGTAATTATGTTAAATGCAATTCACAGTGGCATACATTTAAAAATGGAAAACTAACATATTTATTTTTTAAAAACTAATCTAGGAGGAAATGACATCTTGATCTTGGTCGGTAGCAAAGCAAAGACACCAAAGAACATACTCACGAGAACGAGGGATGGAAATCACATCAGGTTCATATTGCTACTTTAATATGAACGGATGCTATAAGTTGTAGTAGAATTAATGGCCTAATAAATAACCATGTGTTGAGCGAAAAGAAATAGCACAATTAACTTTGGTTCATGTCGTTGTTTATATATAAGGTCATCCTAATCCTGACTCCTGACATAAAAATGAGGTCATTTAATAACCAAAACAAGAAATTAATGACAACGGTGTACGTGGAGTGGAAGTGTCAAAAATTCATCTTGTATCCAAGAGACTTTAAGCCTGCGAATCGTATCTAATTAATATGAAACTGTCTCAAAAAAAATCAGAAACCTTGCTTTTTCTCATCTTTTTGCTTTTTTAAATGAAAGTTTTCATACTATTTCATCTGTGACTTTGGCGCGTATTAACATTTACAGTATTTTTATGTAGGAAAAGCAAAGAAATGTACTCTGGTCTGTAGTGAGTGAATTGATTCCAATTGGAGTATGAGAGCATAAGATTTGTGCATCTTTGCATTCTGTCATGTCAAAGTGCCAAAATGTCTTTCATTATGTATGCATGTGTCATTTCAAGTGGAAAAAGGTGTAAAGTTGAAATCCGTGTCATCAAACATGTATGCCATGCCATATACCAAATGCCACACACAAGAAGATGCGAAGATTCGCAATGGTGGACATGACATATGACACGCACGCAAAACGCACGCATGCAAAACATACACATTACACTAACACTCATCATATCATATCAGGTAAAGAAAACTTATTAATTAATTTAAATTGAAACAAACAGATGCAAGAGGAAAGTTGAGAAAAGTACAATGGTTTTCATAGTGGTGCAAAATGTAGAGCGGGGACAATGAGAATGAGAATAAGTTGATAAAAAGGCTTCGTCTAAGGTACAAACCTCTTATTTTCCTCATTGGATTCATAGCGTTCGTGTATTGCTAGCGTTTTCTGTTGTAGTTTCAACATTTAGTTTTTGTACTTTGTGGTTAACTACTGTTATTATTACACGATTGTGTTGAGTCTTGTATTGTCGATAATATTCACAATGCTTACAACAATCAATCGACGAGTCACTATTGACTCGTTGTTTCTTTTATTGTTTGTGCTTTTTTGTGGAGGAACATCTCTCGTTGAAGGAGCCAGTATCATTGGAGCATCACCTTCTTCTTCATCCGTTGACCCCAGTGACATTCAAGATGACATGCCATTAATGTCACTGAGTGGAATTGATGTGCAAGATCAACTACAAGTGGAATCTCAGAATCACAACACACACGACTACTTCCCACCTGGGACAACTTCCGATATCACATCACAATTTTCATCCTATGGAAAAGTGTCATCGACAAATGAGAAAAAACCCATAGGGAAAACGACTACTGCTAACATTCGTGACCAAAGTCTCGTGAGCAATTCAGGTCACAAACAATTTAAAAAATTCATGGAGGATTTTCGGTCTAAAATGACTCAACTGTACAATCGTAAGTGAGAAACAGCCAATACATATATAGTCCATTGAATTGCAGTAGTAACGATTGTCTAATGGGGCATTGTGTGATTTTCCTAATAAATGCTACGGCAATAAATAATTAATGGATTGATATCTGGACGTTTTGCAGAAGTGTTCGGGGCAAACAGTCAACTAAAGTCGGGCAGCTTGTTAGAATCTTTTGGGCTGAGCACCACGGGACGAGCTGAAGCGGGTATTGGGCATTGGATGGACACTGCGCTTGTCCCAATGGCATTCATCACGTATGCTATGTTCCTCATGGACATCATGCAGGTGATTACAACTTTTATCTTTCCAACCAATATTCATTGAACGATGCCACATTATGATAATAGGACACACACTAACGTTTATTATGGAATGGTGAATGATGACTCTCGTTATTAACAGCGAATTATGTTCTAGCGACTCTTCCCCATGAGTCATCACGGAGGAGGCGGCTACGGATATGGAGGAGGTTATCCCCATCACGGAACCGGGTCGGACCAGATCTCTATTAAAATCACACCTACAGGTCACGGTCACCACAACTTCAAATCCGGGCTTACTGAAGGAGATTTGAATGAAGAAATGATGACAAACAACTACAACTACTACGACACCAGCAATCCAAATGACAATCACAACGACAAAAATAACAGAAGGAAAAAGAAAAACAGGGAGATAAAGAAAAGGAAACATTTGAATGTAAACAACGGACTTGGTGCTCATGCTCACGACGATTTTCATTACAATTACGACGGCTATTATGACAACTATAACACGGACACGAATCCGTTCATGAGGATTGTGAGAAATGTTCCAATTTTGTCTTCACTGTTCACGAGGAATCCCAATTCTAACCATGAGTATGATCCGGCCTCACAGGGTCAAAATCACCAAATCTTTTACTAAATATAAATTATCCTTATTTCATGTTTGCTCCGACTAATTAAGTTCAATACGTTTCAAAATCCGAAATGACATGATTACTCATTATATTTTATATTTATACGTTAATGTAAATTATAGTTTCATTGATCGTGGTTGCTCAAAATAAAAGAATCGTTACTAAAATAATAGTGAGAATTTTAACATTTTTCATACATAACACATACTTTAATGGACCACCGGACCGTTCCGATTTTGTGACCGATTTCCAATGTCATGGCATGGGATATGGATGCATGAACGTAATATTCAAAATGTAATCGAAGTAATGAATAATGGTATTAATTTTTTATGTATAAACTCTTTATTGCACGTACGCCTTGTCATTTGTTATAGCATAGGGCAGTTAGTTATAGTATAAGTGTGTAGCTTGCCGTCTTGTTCAATTTACATGTTTTAAGTTCATTTAGAAGAACGAAGAGCATTATTGGCATTATTTGAATAAGAATCGTAATCGTAATCACATTTTGAATGAATAGATATTTAAGTTAGTATTGCACTACGATAAGTTATTGATATACTTCATTGGACACAATTCGTTTAATATTCAATTATTGGAGGCTGAGGCATATTAATCTGCATTCTTATTATTGCACATGTGCCAGGCAAACATGATCGTCGACCGTAAAGAAGTAGGAGATATGCATATTGATAAATTATTATTTGCCAACTCAATGATGATGAATTTAGTTTCCGGTATATTTTCACATGATACAACCTTCTGCTCCGTTGACCAGTGATTTCCTCAGGTCATTCGTGAGGTTGGCCACATCCCACAATTTTCCCAAGAGAGCTTGCATCGGGGGCATCTTTGGATAATGTTTTGTGGCATCTTCCACTGCTCTTCTCAAGGCAGTGAGCGCATTGTATAAATCAGTACAGAGAGACTGCAAATCGTCTTTGAGGTCAGCATGGATTAAATTCCTCCTGACGATGTCCCCAGCAAATATAACCCGGAATGAGTATAGAACCACATACTTGAGGAGCATGTTAAATTCATCTGGGTTCGCGTTCCTTTGAATTCCTGCCATGAACTCCGCTACAGCGGTTCCAAAACTTGGCATTGTTCTTTCTACGTCAGCAGCGTAGTATTCTAGCAACATATCATCTTTCGGATCAATTTGATCAACTCGGTTCGTTGGCGTTGTTGTTCCTCCACTACTACCACCACTTCTTCCTCCACCTCCCGAGTGTGTCGGAGACACAGTGTTCCCCGAACCACTTCCGGGATTCACCAATGATGGTGCGGAGGCTACCGGAATGAGACTCACGTAATCGTAATCTTCATCCGGTTCTGGTCCCTCAGATGACGACGGTTCTGAAGTTTGCACCTGGGATCATATAAAAACACTACTTTAACGAAATGACTATCATTTGATAAGTGACAAGTTCTTAGTAGTCTTATTCTTACGACATATTCGGGAGCTGTCCGTACTTCGTTATGTTCCGCTTGAGATCCGAACAAAGCGAAAGCATTTCGAATTAAGTACTCCACCATGCGATGCACGTCTGGTCTAATCGTTATGCTCACTTCAGCTATGTTATCTATAGGATCGCTGAAATCGAGCATTGTGATCTTGTCCTGCTGTGCGAGTCCCTTATTGGACCTCTTCATCGTGTCCAAAACTCCAAACTTTCCCACAGACCAATCATGCAAACTGAGCACTTGAACACTTCGTTGGACAAGCAGGCACTTATCCAAGACTGGCTTCATGACTTGTGACAACGTCTCCACCAAAATGCTGTTGTTCGTTGTTTTTGCATTTGAAACAGTTCTCCTGCAGAACTCGGATACTGACTAAAAACACAAGCACAAAACCAGCCACAATTTTATCAACGTTCAGAGTTAGCATGAATAATATAAAATGACAGCGAAATCTGCACTAAATCTCACCTGAGTTGCTTCCGAGAACCGAATAGAATTAAACTTGAAAGAAGGCATTTCACGACTTAAATTATCCATGCGTCGCCATTCATGCCGTTTGAAAATGTCTCCGAGATCTTCTGCACTCTTGTAGATTTCGTTTCGCAGCTTATCGCAAACATACAACGCACCTTGAGTTGACAACGGCATTGTTTTAAGATGAAACGCCGTAATGGGGTCGTCCCCGTTGGATTTACTTATGGATGTAGCTGATGAGGCTGTAGACATGGAAGTGGAAGGCATGCAGTGTTGAGTTGAAGCTGATAGTTTACTAAGTGGCTCACTGTGTCTCAAATTGGACGATTGGGTTGACGACGCTGAGGATAAGGACAATGAGGAATGCCCATTGAGCGAACTAATTGGTTTGTATATCGGGGGCGGAATGTCATAGTCTGGCTGATCTCCCGGAAATAGTGACAAATTAGACATGTGAGAGGTAATAGGCGCGATGGACCGTGTTGAACCCAGCCCTGAAGCAGAAGACTCTGTCACGCTAATATGGGACATGCTTCGAGGAACGTCGTAATCTTCCTCTGCACCTCGATCTTGAGCATCGTGGTTCTTGCGAAAGCCACCGGCTTCACTTTGAACACTCCCGACTGACGGTGAACCAAAGGCGGAAGACCCAGCAGACGTGAAATGAAAATGACCAAAGTTACCCGCAGATCGATTTCGGTTGTGGCCTAAACTAGTCACACTGTTTCTTCCCGTTCCACCCGACGGTGTCCTTCGTCTTAGCTGCACCTTATCGTAATGGCTTTCTAGGTAGTTAACATAATTTTTTACATTTGTAGGTCTCGGGATGTCGTACAAACCGCTATCTTTAGAATCGCGGTGATGAAGATTCGCCCCGGAACCATAGCCGGAAAACGAAGCTGAACTTCCAGGTCGACTAGAACTTCGAGGAACATCGTAGATTTCCTGACTAGCTTTAGTCGCCTCTTCTGTTACCATGATCTTTGAATTGCGGGAACTTGACACGTTGGAACCGTATGAATTCCTTCCGTTTGTTTCGAATGACGCAGTCCTCGAAGGGAAGACGCGAATGTATGGTTCTCGTCTTGGTAAAGCTGGAGGAGGAGGAGAAGGTTCACGACTCCTAATAATGTATTGATTTACGTAGTCATTTTTAGGCAGTTCCGTGTCATCAAATATATTCTCGTAAATGTCGTCTTCTGTCTCAACTCGCAAAGGTAGTTGGTCTCTTTCTCCGGCTCTGTGTCTTAAAGTGACCGGATTTTGTTCATTCCAATTGTCGTACAAACTACTCCGTTCACTAGAACAGTTCCGGTGCCGTAATGCAGTTACGGAAGATGACCAACTATTCTGACTCACTGGAGACGGTGTGGACCGGTCAGAACTACTTCTCTCCGGAGTAGAATCATCTGGAGACAAAGTACTTCCCAAGGATGACCTTTCAAAGGATCCAATTTTGTCCAAACTTGAATACTTATTTAAAAGTCTTTGATCTACACCCGGTCCTTTATACCCTTTACACCCTCTGGGAACGTCGTATGTGTCCGCGCTGTCGTGGTCCAATGACAATGCCCGTGTCAACTATCAAAACACAGTTTACAGAAAATTATTCTCACAAGTCCAAAACTAAAACTCAACATCAATATTCAATTTTCCTAGTACTTATACCTGGTTTATAATTGGCTATCAAAATGATGTTCCAAAAGTATCTTTGATAGAAATTACTCTATATTATTCTATCGCACAGAACTATTGATATGACTTGTGCGGAGTGAAATGTGTCAAGCTAGGGGGAATCCTAAAAAATCGGAACTGCGGCAAACTATGTACACGACACAAACACACCCGAAATACCCGAATTCGGATGAAATGAAGGGTGCTCGCGATGCGACCGAAGAAAGCGAATACAAATCATAGCATGAGCAAAGGGTGCAGGGGAAGCGATTTTGTGCTATATGCTTGCATTGCATGTTGCATGCGCCAAAGTATTGATCTGCATCACACACCAAAGCCAGCAAAATGCCACGGAGGGAAAAAAACCCTAGCACAACAACAAGACGAATTCGACCCGGGCTATGAGGCTAGTGTACGTTACCCTTTACCGTTACCCGGTTTTCACGTGCTCGTAAATGTCGTAAAGTGTGAAAAAAACCGTCTACTCACTACAATGGCAAATGTCCAAAGAAGTGCAAATTAAGGAAGAGCAAACAAGAAGGACAAAAAATAGTCCTGGTGTATTTTTGAGTCTTTCTGGATCTGGAGGATTCCATACTTTTTCATTCTTTCCAGAAAACCTAACCATCATTTGGCATGGAAGCCTGCACTGTCTTCAAGAGAATTCCAAAGCAGATTTGTCAAGAAGCATGAACATGTCGATTGTCGACGAATATCACTGCAGGCACAATCATCAACAACCTACAGAATCACAAATCCTTAGGAACAAGAGGCGACAATGCGCAATAAAAGCGTTAAGTGTCAATGGTCGGTCGCGATTTATCATTATCTACTGTAGAGTCGGCATACTTTAAATATACCCAGTTTATCAATTAACTATAGGTCAAATGTCAGCAAATATTATCATTTAAGGAAGACTAAAATGACTTAAGCAAAAAGCATGGTACACTATTACTATTACTTTATACTACAACTTTACTAATGTAACTGTAATTTGCTTAAAAGAACACTCACCACGGGTTTTTTGAAATGGCCAATATTTTCCAAATGTTCATTTTCAATGAGCAACTCCAGATAATTTGCTGGACAGATTCCCTGGAAATAAAATCATGAAATAGAACATAAACATACTACATAAACATTTTAAAACGGAAATGCATCGACATCCCAATTCCCACCTATAAATAGCGCAATTTTTGACGACCTCATCCATGACCCGTGAAGAAGAAAGAGGTCAGAAATCTGAAGAATGCAGAGGCGAATGACTTGCACGCGCTAATGTGAGCATTTTTTAAAATGGAAAAAAATGTGTAGGATTTAATTGAGTGGATTGGAAGGAAGGGGATGAATATTTGTGAGTGTGACTGCGTATGTGTATAGTGTAGTAATAGTAATAACATGAATGGTCGAATGAATGAATGAAGGAGATGAGATGAGTCAATTATTGACAATTCAAGAAGAACAAGGAACGGGAATGACCATCGTCATCATCTTCATTAGAGGAACGTTTGTGAGTTACACACATTTTTACTAGGCAGTCGTCATCAACTCATCCGCATTACATTGCATTGCAATGGAGAACACAGCACAGCTCGTACATAGCACATCAAAGTGTTTGTTTGGTGCTTAGACTAGCCTACTGCCTACTGCACACTGAACTGCATTTTGACAGTGTGATGCTGATGCTGTGATGTGATGATGATTTCAACTTTCGACTTAGTCCCTGAGTACCGAGCTGTTTCTCTAAAGTTGAGTTGATTCATTCATTCATAAGAAGGCAAAGATGCGTTGGCACGAATGCGAATGGAACAACAACGCAACCACGCCGAGATGGAAATCGTCTCTGTCTGCCCCTTTTCTCTAATACTCGATTACTCGACCCACACAAACAATATTCTTTGCAGTCATACACTCAAACAGAGTGAGAGACGAGAGGGAATGAAACACCACGCAAGTTTAACTGCTCTATAATAACAAAAGTACACAAAATCATAATCACATCATTCCTTTTTTGCCCCACAAGCTAATAAATGCATGAGACGTTCATGGTGACTGGTGACATGGTGACGGTCACGAAGATGACGAAGACGATGACGGCGCTCAAATTCTACGCGCTTAAACGCATGGCTCCCTCAAAGTAAAACATTTTTCGGATGAAAAATTCATCTAGTGGACCACAACATACCATGGCCAGGAAATTATGGACAAAACCAGATGCCACAGAAATGATTTTAGATTCTACCCGGTTTTTGTAGTAAAGACCCGACGCANTTTTTCGGATGAAAAATTTATCTAGTGGACCACAACATACCATGGCCAGGAAATTATGGACAAAACCAGATGCCACAGAAATGATTTTAGATTCTACCCGGTTTTTGTAGTAAAGACCCGACGCAAGACGCGACGGACTTGAGCTCGAATTACAGAAATACTGGAGCTAGTTTAAAAAAGCAAACAGAATATAGTGTGGTTTCCAAATACAGGATCTCTTTGTTTTGAGCCGGCATGGCACATGTTTGATCTTGAGACCCCTTTGGCAATGTGACACGAGCAGGTCACCACTCAACTTATGTAATATCCCTTTCTTGGAAAAGGTTTTGTGTTTCAAATAAGCATCTTATACGCTAACTCCCAGTCTGTCTGTTTTATTTTTCTGGGGTCCCTTTGAAAAAAGGCAGTGTAATCTTTTTGCTGTGTTTGCGTTGTGATCCCTTTGGAAAGAAATAAAATTGTGTTGTTGCGTGATTTGAGCTGCTTCACGGTTTTTCAATATGAATGTGCTGTACTACGGTGTAATTGGTTTTTGTGTACCCAGATCCGTGCTTTTACGAAGGTAAAGGTAAAGGTTAAGCGTTATTTGAATGTGGAATTATGCAGTCGCATAAATTTTTCTTATTAGTCATTCGTGAATATTGTGAATTCATTACAACTGCAACATGATTCACCCTCAAGTTCCTTGACGGAAAAGGAACTCTGAACCTTTGACCTCAATCTAATGCCTTTTATACACATATAAAAGCCTGCCTCTTTTGTCACCACAAAATTTAAGTTGCAAATGAAAAAACTTGTGACTTCTGAATGTCGCAATGATAATAATAATAACATTTATTGTCACAGTGGAAAAGGACTTTATAGCTTATGAGATGACACAAGGTCACCTTGTGCAATAAAACGACTACGATGATCCAGTGACGATGACAATCTTGAGCCAAACATGGAATATTCAACATGTTCAGACTGGACATTTATGGGCAGCGTACTTTTTTCGTAATTCTTCTACACGAAAAATGTCAGCCAGTCTGTGATTATAATGGATGTTCCTGTTTTTACCATTTTTGCAAATATTCGCTCAGAAAACAAACAACTGAACACCCGCCGATTTTCCAACGGACACGTACATCCGATAAAATCCTGATAACGGGTGGTATAGAAAAAGCCACAATCATAGTTAATAGTTAACTCCATGGTGGCAGATAGAGTGTCAAGTGGGAAATGAAATGATCCATAGTATATGTATATGTAATCCAAATCTCAAAGCATACATTTTGGCAATGTTATCTAATCTAACTGAAAGCAGAAAAACTCTCCTTTTTGATATTTGCTAAAGCCAAACTGTCATGCTGAAGAAAAACGGATATTTGAAATACAACCAATCTGACAACATAACAGCAACTCCTTTATGCAAATTTCCGTTTGCAAAAAAAAACCAAGAGGAGATGAAACACCTGTGAGTCACACAAAGCGGGCTTTGTTCACCTCATGTTGAGATCATATTTCAATCCCTGATTGTCATGCTAATAAAGCATACAGTCCAGAATAAAAACGAACAACAAATGTATTAAATAACATTCCACGTACCCTTTGACCGAAGAGGGAGCAGAGCCACCATCCCTTTTGACCTTCGCAATCAACCTGAATGACATCCAAGATGTCACCTTTGTTGAAACACAGTTCGTCTGTTGTGTCAGGTGAATTGTTGTACAAAGCTTTAGCACGACGCATCATTTTGAATGAGTAGCTTGAAAAGATGTATGGAAATGGAACCCTTTGGCTTTGATTTTTGGTCGTCCCTGGGGCGAATTGAATCTTGAGGAAAGAAGCTTCTGAAGGTCACTCCGATATGAGATAGCCTGAGGAAAAGTATTAAAGATCCCCTTCGAATTCAAACTTGGAATCAAGAAGGACAATATAAGCAATCGAATATTATATAAATACCAAACCAGCAATAAAAGAGATTTTACCTTTTGAAGAATGCTATTACAAACTGGGAAGGTATACTGATGAGATCCTTAGGGTTCACTTGACTTTTGACAAGTGGGCCTATTGTATCGTGAAGGGATGCTGGATGCTGGAGCGGATAAGGGCGGAAAACCCTAGGGAAGAAAAAGTACACTTTGATTTATTTACTAAGCTTTTACATTTACACTATGCAGCTATGCATTTCTCCTCTCCTTTGTTTTTAGAAAGGGACACAAGGACTGGAAATATTCAAAAACTAAAAGTCTGGATACTTTTTTCAATATGGTGGCTTAGATGGAATAATTTTCCAGCAATACTCAACGGCACTGCTTACTCACTGAGCAACTAAACACCACTTTGATAAGACACTCAGTCACTGCCTTTCCATTGTATTTTATCTCTTTATATAACGCCGTTCCGTAGAGTTGGCTTTTTTGTGATAAGCACGTGCAAATATTCCGTGACAAAATAACTACGACTGATAATGAGGAGCTCACCAGCTTCCAATTAACTATCAAGGTGTGAAAAAACCGATCAACACCGATACAATTATACTACAAGCAAGCAGGTATCATTATCATTTTATTATTGTTTTTATTTGTATGACGATGATGATCAAAACATATATGACTTACTATGATTTGATGATCAATTGTTGCATGGTCATGCCTTTTGTGCAGTTGTGCAGTGGGTTTACTTCCTAGTCCAGCTATAAATGATGATGTGAGGAAAATGTGCCTTTAAGGCCACATGGTCAACAGGTCGAAAGAAGGCAAACAACAATGAAGAACAAAGACATGAACGAAGATGACGAGAGAATGAGACAGAGCTACCGACGTTGCTCTTGCTCTTCCAAAGGTCTGCGTCCAACTGACTACACCAGCGTGTGTTACGTTACAAGTGTACAAACAACTACAAAAGCGTGCT
>JABASF010002392.1:0-15020 GCA_019776145.1 Harlomillsia oculata
AGAATGAACATTTACTTTTTACGCTCACATATTGCGTTAGACAGTCAAAATGGGACTTGGCTTTTATACTACCTTCTGCAAATTGCACACTTTTTGTAGGTTTCTCGCAATTGAAAAATATTTTAGCATATTCCAAAAAATACATTTTTTCGTCATTTAAAGGTCGTTGAGCTAAAAGACTATTTTTCATATATTAGATAGACAAATTCATACAATTTATAGCTAGCTGCATTAGGAACCTCTATTTATATATTAATCCGCCTAACGCTGTTTAACTCTATAAGCATACGGACGTGCTTTCTCTTCGCTACGCTACATCGTTAAATGAGATTGTTTAAAGTTTAACCCTATAAACAAAACATAGTTAACGCTCCATTAACGCTTTTAAAAGCTGTCTTATGCTATTACTACTGCGAATACATTTTTACACGACGGTGTTGACAACAAAGCCAATATTATGCGGAGATTTTCACCTTTTCCTACATTGCATTTCAAATCTTGGAAACTTTCCATATAAAAAACGAAGTACCAAATGGTTAAGGACCCAGACAGAAAAATGTACCAAGTTTACATTTGCACGTATTAACCGGTGCATTCGCAATTTGAATCGTGAGACATTTTCTCTTTTATTACATAAACGGCCATCAATTTTGCAAAGCTGAGGTTTGCAAAAGCTTAATCGAAAATAGGACCGATTCAAATCTCATCGTTTATCAGGTGCACATTTGTATGCAAGCAAACTTGAACGATAAGAACGTTTGAAGATCCGAGATTTATTACTGGTTCCGAAACCTTTTAGAAATAAAATGTTGCATAACAAACATAAACAATGATTGTAATTTGAGATCTGAGGGTTTAACGTGTAGTTATTGCTTATTGAGTGTTTGCAAATTGGGAACAACGTTTTAAAGAAACTTCATCAAAGCTCAAACATTTTAAAACACTTTCGTGTGTCTTCTTCACTTGAGAAATGCATTTAAGCAAAACTTGTCGTGTGCTGAGTGAAGACCGAGGTTAGGAAAACGAAAGATAAAAAAACTCTCTCTCTCTTATTTAAAGACGCAGTGCTGACTGCTGACTTAGGTAGGACGGATTCTTTATCAGTAAATCACATCTTTAATGCTTAAGTATTATTATGCAGAACGATTTCCAATCCACACTGTGCCTGTGCTTCACAAGCCGAGATGATGTTGACGTGTTGACTCCTCGACCTGATTGCGTTGTCCTATCCTAATTGAGAATTACCTCATAAGAAGTCCCCAAAACCCCTGTTACTTTTTCTTAATAAATGAAGGATATTCTTCGTAGTCAAATTCCGTAAATGTGAAACTTCATCATGGGTGCTCATGTATTATGGCTCGTTTGGTGGTCGCTAATGCAATGAATTTCCATCATTTTTGCTCATCATCAACATAAAAAGTCGCGTCTCAAGTCTCAACTACTCTCCACTTTTTGGGAGAGATAAAGTGTTTAACCCTCAATCCTCAGTAATGTTGCAAATTGAGCTAAAACGCTAAAAGTAGTAGCATAAATCGTGTAATAATGGTTCTTTTACACTTTGCTTCTTCTCTTCTTGACAGACAGAGAAACGAGTGGTATGGTAGAATTTTTTGTAATACGTCATTTTCGCCGCATTTCCGATTTTGTACCTCACACGCCGTTGCATCCTTCAAAGCACACTTTCCACAGTTCACTTTCAACTTAGTCATGATGAGATGATGTCTGACTCCTTCCTTTTGGATTGTCAATCATCCCTACGCTATGTATATTCAATTACCGATTCTCTTTTACGTTTTACGCTTCAGTCTTACGTACAACAATGTAATGGTAATGGTACTCGTACACACGTGCGAAACGTTAGTAACACACCTTAGGTATTTTCCTCGTGGTCACAAAGTCACAATGTGTACCCAAATTGAGTCTAATGGGATTCTTTTCTTCGTCATCTCCTCCTCCGTCTCAAGAGTGAAGACATTATACATTACAATTCAAACGGTTACAAATAATGGTAATACAAAAAGTCTCAAAAGTGACCACATCGCCCCGCGTGCCCGATGAAAAGCGATTCATTTTCATTGCCGTCTCCGTCACCCAAAGGGTTATCAATTGTGTGAGGATAATATCATCTCCTGTGAAGGAAGGAGTGTCCAAATGTCCAAATGCGTACTTGGTTGGTCAAGTCGTCATCATCACTAGTCAAGTCACTGACTACTTTGGCATATATTTGGAACCAATTCTCGTACAGAATTAGTATTACTGTATTGAAGATTAGTTCATTCTTTAGTCAGTGGATAAACAAGAGGAGTCATATTAAAGTTGAGTCTTCTCGCTCAATATGACTGAGTGCGTATATATATTCAAGTCGCAATGGCATTTTGGCATTGTACATGAGAGAAAGTGAAACTGAACTGACCGACAGTCTTACAAATGCTTGTAGACAGACACTAGAATCGTCAGTCATCCGTGACGATAACGCGTAATGCAACAAAGATGTCAAGATTGCGCTTTTGCTTTTTGAGAAGAGCGACCCAGCCTTTCCAATTTGCCCTGTGTGTGTGAGCTACAGAAAGATACATTGTAGTACACAACACAAAACACATGTGAGTCTCAACTTCAGCTACCTTACACACTTGTACAAGTAGTCTTCAAAATGGCAATTAGATTTGTGAGTTGGTCACATGGCACATCCGCACGGGTGAAGAATGCATTGCATACACCAATACATCTATACATTCTGATGACTTCTGTTAAAACTTCTTCACCATTAACTCACCGAGAAGCAGTGAATGCATGTGCGTTTTGTTTACAAGGAAAGGGGAATGACGAAGAGATAACTAATGGGTTTTACATTTGCCACTGTGAGTAAACGAGCCAGAACAATAGACGATCGAGCCCGCTTGCTTATTTTAGTAGTTAGATTGTTTTCATCTTCGTCTTGATGTTGTCGTCAGTCCCAAAAAAGTTCTTTGGGATGCCTGCGGTCCTCATTTCTCTCTTCATGCAGAAATAAAGGATCGAACTCTCATGGCTTGACTGATTATGCAATCTTTGATTACAACACCGTAAGATGCGATGGGCGCTTGCTTGCTTGTTTGTAATTTGTAATGACATGACCAATAAAATTAAACAAGAGCCAAAAATCCTTTTAAGAAAGGAATGTTTGTGTGATCATGGCACATTGTTGATGTTACCTTTTGATTGAACCAAAAGGTGTGGCTTGTTTGTCTGGCACTTGCTGACCAGAAGACGCAGGCGTCCTGATTCCGACAGAAGAGAACGGGGATGAAATGAAGGAAATAGCATAAAGGACGTCATTTTTCTTCACTTTAAAAGCTATCCAAAAAACGAAGCGACCGTGAGAGTTTCAAGTTTACGAATTACGACTACATTCTTGCGGTTTCAAGGTAGTAGGTCACTCGCAAAATAGTAAACTAAAGGCCAATCGTTTTTGTCTTCATTTTTTGATATCCTTTCAATCATTTTAAGTGCAAAATATCGCCTCAAGAATATAAAGTCATCTCACAACCACCGAAGAATGAAACCGCGAGGGATCTCACCATCTCACACCTCCGTCAATTTTCCTTTTTGAGATGTACAAAAGTCAAGTCTAAGAGGGCAACATGATCCAACCAAAAAACCAAGGCTTCCTTTATTATCTTCTCAGGAACCACACTCAAAATTCCCATTTTATGCCAAGAAAAAGGTAACGTGTGCTAAAAACTCTAAAACTACGAGTCAAATAGGGCTTCTGGGACCATTATTATCTTTTTCCTATCAAAGGATATTTTATCCTAGACCAAAAAAGGATGAGAACAAAGTGGACACAGCGTGAAGTGGAAAATTGAGCTTCTTCACTCTCCCATTTATCCTATTAATATCGTTTTTACATCCACGTTAGCAGTTGGCAATGTTCCGTTTAAAATCGAAATCATACACAACCTAAGAAAAAGTGTACAACACGTTGTTTTGCTGTCAAAATTGTTGTGGAATAGGGAAACTTGAACGATGATGTGGTGATCCTCCTCTCTTCTCTGCTATTACTAATACTACATGAGCATGTTGAGCACGCAAAAGTTCACTTCTTGCATCTTCCTTTTCTACATTTTTTGTGTTACTTTTTGCATTCAACTGCAAAAAAATGTCATGAGATTGTACAGAAGATTCCGTATAGAAGCTAGACACAGCTGTATACTATACATGAAATATAAACGTATTGTTTTGTGGTTCTCTTATCGGATCGCTTCTTCGTCTGGCCAGAGGTGCTGAGTAATTAACGTTGAAAAACCGTGCAAAAAATATGACAAGACAAGAGAGGGCCCGCTTAGGAACTAGAGCATCCTCAGTGGATCAACCAATACGAGTAAGTGTTTAAAAACAAGGGCACACGCTTCATCTTTCCGCTGCATTGCGTAGTAATCCTCTCATTAAAAAAAGGTATAGTAACACTATAAAATGATCTTCAATGCAATACAGTGCGAAATCTATGAATGAGCATTATTGTACTTATTCCTGCTCGTACCAGATATCTGCTGTACGAATTGCGAAGGCACATTAAAAGGGCCGAAGGGCCCCAAGGCTTGGTCGGTAAATATGCCTATTAAAAAGTTAATAGCTCAAATATTATGTCCACAGGATTTTAAAATAGGACCAACGCCCAGCCATGGCCTGAGACTGTGAGACGGTGAGACCCCTGAGGGCTACCTGTGACTTTGACTATGTGCAGATTCAAGAGAGATAAATTTGACCCAAAGTGTAATCATCTCATGGCTTGTGAGCAGTAAACGTAAACAGGGAATGCAGCATAGAATGTCACGCTGAGAGAGTACCAGCAAAATCTGCATTTACTAAACTATAAAACGCAAATGAAAAGATCTTCAGCCAAAAAAACGTACTTAAATGTTTAATTGCCATTTTGGACTGTAAACCTGTGTGAGAGCCGACTGCACTTTTATGCACATTGTTGCAACATGTGAGCATTAATTTTTTAAGTTTAATTGGTACAAACTATACAAAACACTAAAATCCTGAATAATACTGCTAATAATTTAAGTGAAATCCCAGATTTTATAGGATTGATTGGGACTTGGGAATGGGATTATAAAAAAGTGTAGAATACAATTGGATGAAGAAGTGAAACTTTGTTAAAATGTGTTTATTGGAAGGAATAGGTGCTATAAATTCAACAAACTTAACTGAGTGTAACAAAAACAAACGTTTGGATGCATTCCGATGACTTTGACTTTGAAAGGAGCAGAAACTGTATAAGTTCGAGATCAAGCATCTAAAAAACGAAATTGTCCACTAAGTTTGTATACTTTAAATTCAGGTTTGTTTGTAGGTATTTAATACAGAATGTCTGTAAACTTTTTTTGAAACTATGTGTAAAGTGTAAACGAACTAACGAACTCTGTATTTTCAGAGTTCAGATTTGCATTAATATTATTATGCTTTCTTAGTCATGTTATGTTACCGTCTAATTCGGTGAGATAAGAAGGAAACTGAAATTCTTGTATTTGCCTTATAGTGGCATTTTGGGTTTAAGGTTACATTATTTATCGATGATTTAACACGAATGAAACCTCTAGACTCTAAACTTTGTTGTTTGTTTTGTTGCTCTGCGTAGTGGCCAGTTTAATTTTAGGTGCGGTGGTGAAATGAAGTTGAAATACAATTAACAATTCAATTCTATGAATTACAAACCCAGCAGGTTACTTTGTGCAAAGGAATTTTGATCCGATTTGGTAATGTGAAAATGTGATCAATGTCAACAATTGGAATGTCTATCTAACAAGTTTCCTCGTGGTTAGTTAAGCACAATACACAACATATAATATCCTTCGTTTTCTAAATAAAACAATGGTTACATGGTCAGATTATATAATTGTAATTATTGTAGCTTGACAGATCGAAAGTGTGATTTTTTTGCCATTTCTCATTTTATGCATATCTTGTATATATGATTATTACTTAATACATAAGTTGAAAAATTTCGTCAGGAAGGCTTTTTCAGACAGTCGAGTCCAGTCGTCGCGCCCTCATTTTTGGGCCATTTTCATAATCTCCAAATCTTTTCATTTCCGCCGTATTCTCATAATGTCCGCTTGCTGAGGACAGTTTAACAAAATTTCATATGCAGTAATCTACATAGACAGGAAATTCTCATTACAATTAACATTCCCCAAAGCCAACAAGCAACATACTAAACACAATTTGCTCGTATGTGGTAATCGTTAATTTGCAGTATGTTCTGTGATGTGTGTGCTCGTGTGCATGTCAATATTCCAACTACAACGTTCAATTCTCCAGAAACTTGCCAACTTGACCACACACGATACACAGTTTTGTTAACTGATTTTAAAACAGACGAAAAGCGAAAGCATATTAGAGGAAAAGTGATTTCGACATGACCCATTGTTTCATGAACTGTAAGCCTGTTTTATTACCCCTACCCTACTGCGTTTGTTACAGTTTGAAGAAAACAGTATTAGAAGTAGCTTTATTGTCGTTAACTCGATGAGAAAAATCATATTGGATGCATCTGCCTTCAAGCTAAACAATTGCGTCATGCTTGTGAGAGAGTGTCCCACGTGGGGAAAATTATATATCTGTCTGTCGTCTCTTATTAACAGAATGAGTTCTTATAAGTCAAATTATCATAATAATTGTGTTGTCTTGAGCATTTGGAATAAAATATGGAGTCTTCTCTTGTCCGACCGCAATATTATGCAGTAGAATTTGTTCTTATTTGAAACAATTTTGAACATTCTTTTCGACCCTTACCAAAAATGTAGCGCAATAAAATAATTGACATCATATGCAAAAAATGGGACTTTGCATGATGAGTTTAGTTAGCACAGAATAATAATTGCAGGTTCTGGAGTGTTTTTAATACTACATTATCAAAATTATCATATTATGACTTATGAGCTTGCACACTTGTATACACAAGAAAGTGAGAGTTACGTGACCAAATGGATCCTTTAGGGCTCCTTATCGCCTTTCCCACATGGGGACTAATCATCATCAGATTCTTCTCAACGGGCAGAATGTTTTTCGCACGGGTGGGCATACAAAGAGCACATTGGCATGCAAATGTAAGAATCACGCAGCAACATAGACTTAAGGGGTCATCATAACGTACGTAACACAGTACACTTGAGGAGTCTGTAATAATTGTACAATGATATGAACTTAACTTATACTTTACTATAATGCAACATGGACATGTTTCTTTCTAATACTTGTGTCAACAATGGACTAATGGAAACAACGTAAACTTCCAAATAGGTGTGGTTATGCAATAACTCATAATATTGGCATAGAGGATAGCGGATTCACGCAGTTTGTCCCTTGGGGTTTGGAGTTTTGTTGCCAAAAGACTCACACACAGGCCAGGCAGGCTCAAAATTCACTGCAAATTCCCATGTTTTTTGGCTGGCACTGCCAACTCAAGTCTCTCTCTCTCTCTGTCAATGTTATTTTCCTATCTGCTTGCTGAGTCGTACAAGCAACCCTTTACTTAAATAGGTTAAATCTACTGGCATAGTTGGCACATACATAAATACCAGTTTACCAGTTTATTGGTTACTTTTAGTTTTGCACTCATGTAAAGGTAACGTTCAAGTTCCGAAGGCTATAAGTCACTAATCAGTCATAGTCAAAGACATTCTGCAGAATGCCGACACAAAGCGGTTGGTTGTTTTGTGTAGTATTCTAGCACAATAATACAGTTCAGTGTGAGTTCAGTATAAAAAAAATCCTAAAAGCTAAGGCAAAGGTTTTTAATGAGTGATGCTCAGGTAAGTGGCGATTGTTGTAATGTAACTGACTTTGACGGCCTTTTACCCAATGGTAAACTTATTTAAGAGAACAAAAAACAAGAGAAGGTTGTTGTCTTGTTTACGTTTAGGAAAATAGTCTATGACTTTCAGTTCAGTGTGGGAAAAAACCTTTCTGAAGCTCAATCGTCGAAGGTCCAAAGTCCAAAGCAGTCAAAGCAGTCCTCATTTAATACCAATTGGATTAAATGAAATAATTTCAATAAAGAATCATCATGGTTGGTTTCATCTTTCATGAAAAATACCTAAGCACAGCATACAAAATAATGTTTTTCAATTCAACTCATTATAATATATAATGATTCATGCATGAAATCTAGTTTTCCTATCGATGTCGACGGTGTCAACAATATGTCACGAGAAGACGTCACATTATTTATGTCACACTATTATCTCAACACGGATACTGAAGCACGAGACAACGAACAAACAAAACGTTCCAAAAGACATCTAATATGCAATTACAACTGCAATCTGCAATTCAATTGCATTTTATTTTATTATGCTTTATCAATTTGCATGTTGTCTTGTCAAGCAAAACTTTCCGGTGAGACGTGAGACTGATTTGTGAAATGAAATGCAGATTATGATGACTGTTTTCTCGCTTCCGTGCAATGTGCGAACTGAGGCTGATAATGTCGATAAGCTGAGCAATCCGCCTTTATTAAAGGACCGAGAAACTTGAAGAATCCTTCATAAGGACTAAGGACTTGAGCACATAGCCTTCTGAACTAAAGTTGTCAATGAGAACTACATTTAATACACTTTTTATAGTATTTCAAGACACTTTGTACATTGCTTCAGATGGGAAACAGGAAGGAACTCAATGGCTTCGTTGCAGCAATGAGACACACCGTGTGACTTTCTGTCTTTTTTATGTCTAAACAAACGCTTCTTTATTATGATTTTGTATAATAAACAAAGCTTCTTATTTTGATCGAGTACAGGGAGATAATTGAAACACAAATGGACAGCTAACAAGAGTCAAGTCAATTTGCATACATGCACGATGTGGTTTTACTTCAAGGAGAATAAGAATGCGAGCTGAGCTTGGAACAATGGAAACGATCCTCGTCGCATCAGCGTCGGGATAATTGCTAATTATAATTGGAATTTAAAACAACAAAGACTTATTGACCTTATAAGGAAGAAATATTTCTGGAAGAAATTTTGCTGTAGTCGTTTGCCATGACTTTTCGAGTTGCCGAAATACACCTTGGCAAAACACAGAAAAGAATGAGGATGACAATGAGGAATTTCTACAAGAATGTGGTTTTGATATTGATTGATTACAAGGATTTTCCAGCATGCAATAAAATTAATGCAACTCTTTTTTTATCTGCATTTTCATCAAAATTTTAGAAAATTATTCATAACAATCAGTTTCCTGAAGTGCAACACCAACTAATTACATATGGGAATCGTGTAGAAACAGAGTGTTCTTGTCAAAGAAAAGTGTTCAAAATTAAATCCTCCTGTAAGCACTTGCAATTTATATGGTGAAGACGTGAGTAGGCGTAACAGGCCTTGCCCTTTGTTTTACATGCTCAAAGAGAAGCATCAAAATTGCTGCAAAATGCACCGGAAGGAAACTCATTGCAGTCGATAAAATAGCATTGAACAAATGTGAAACCACTAATGACCAATTGTCTGTTCAGTGAAAATTAATCAGCTAGGCTCTGTTTTAATTGTTGTTGAGCAATGGTGATTTGTGGCTTCACATGTGTACACACCAAACAAACCAATATACACTGCTAACATGGGATTCTTATAGTACGTTAACAGGACTTTTATTGTAGTAAAACAAGTCATTCTTGTAATGTATTCTTAGACGCAAAACGAAAGGGAAAAAATCGTCACTTTCTTCTTGTGACAATCACACAGTAGAACTTTCAACTTCAACCCTTCCGTTTTAATTAAGCTAGTAGTAAAATGTGACTGTACAAAACCACAACAAGCAATGAGACTTGTCTTAAGACTCGCCGTCTGTTGTCTCATGTGAATGAAGCAACAGCCCCATTAGCCATTAGGAAGTCGAGTTCTTTGAAGCTCTCATCATGAGGATATAAGCTTTTGCTATACAAAGTCGCATTTTCTTAGTACAGTACTGTGAATAACAACGCTTCTTTTTTCAAAAAATGCACAGGAACTCAACCGGAATGCACGTTTTTTTCTATAAAAAAAATCCTAAACAACTGTTTACGGTGAATGAGCTACTAAAAGGTAAAGTCACTGGTTCACTGTGCTATGCTTGGATAATGTAATCAGTTCACAACTTTTCCTTTGGTTTACGACTCCTTCCATGCAAAAGGTAGGCCGAAAAGGCTTTTTAGTGTAGTAATTTTACAGGCAAATTAGTATCCATCTTTTACCATTTTACCTTTTGTGTACACCTTGACCGAGTAAAATTGCGGCTATACTTACACTTGCACAGGATTTTATATACATTTACCATTTTTCATGCAGGAAGCTGAAGATGAGGTTCTTCTGGCTTATAAGTTCACATTTCACACCCATTCATTTCCACACTGATTCATCTCAAATCATCTTTTGCAAAAAAGGTACGTAGCAGCAGAGCCGAATGAAGATCCTTTAACTACTTTTTTTTAAAGCTACTACTATTGCTGCTATTATTTGAATTGACACACTTTTCCTCTTCATCAGGAAAAATCTTTTGAACCGCAAATAGAGTCGTAAGTCGTAAGTATGATAGTTAAAAACCACAAGTCAGGCCAGTGAGACCGCCTTGCAAGGAGTATAATGTCAATTTTACATTTTTTTTGGATCGTTACTTGCATAAAAATGTATAGGTAGTAATTACAAGTTGAGGGTTACAAATTACAAAGATAGATGTTTTTGAGTTTTTCCCAATTTTGCCTTCTGAGATTGATGATAAAATTAATGATGCGCGGTTCCCTTTACAGTCCTTTGACTTTGACCAAATGTTAAATGACATTTCTCTTCTGCTTCTGGGCCAGGATGAAACTCAAAGTTAGCACGTCAACAATGATAACTAAACTATAGTTAAAACATTGTGTTATTGGTTAGCTTTAGCGTCACGAATAGTTTCTATAATAATTGTACATAGGTTTGCCTTTGGCTTTGAAAGTTGAGATTGAGAATCTTGTCATCTTCTGTCTTTGCATCTCTTCATCATCGTTTTGGTTTTCGTTGTCCATTCAAACTTCACATTCACATCCTTTTGTCCATATTAAATTAATGGGAGGATTCACCGTGCACGGTGCACCTTGTTCCACCACGTGGTGCAATCGTAATGTCGTGTGATATCTCTTGATATTAAAAAAAAGTTCACCCACCGACAAAAACTCATGAACAATTCAAGGCGTGGATTTTGAGTACGACGTACGACGCCTGCCTTGTGTGACTGCCCAAAAAGTCTAATTATTGTCCTCCAAAAACACCCCAAAAACTTTTATCTTTTGTTTGAAACCTTGAGAAATAAGAGTTTTTGGGTCTTTTCAGGTTTTCAGTCATGTTTCATGTCATACAGTCATAAGTTACATTTTTGAAACAGTGTTGTTGTTTGTTGTTGTTGTTGCTCGAGTTTTCATAAAGCATTTGGTTGTGTTTGCTATGATTTTGATCCCAATTTCATTTTCCAAGGTTTCCCTAATAGCTATAATGCACTTTCTTGTCAGATCTGTAATATCAACAACTTGCCCTTAGTCAGTTCATTTCAGTCATTGTGTGTCGCGAACACTAAGGAAGACCTTTCCATTTATAGGTAAGTAGGATGTTTTTGATGTCTGTACTTTGTGCAGCTGCATGATGTCCGATGAGATGATCTTCGCTCACACAATCGCATTCGTCCAAATGAAAAACTCAAGGAAGAAGAAATCGCAGCAGACGGACTACGGAACGGACAGTACTTAAAAGACTTAAAACTCTTTTTTAGTGCGATTAAATGGTCCAAGGGACTAAAGCAATTATGCTTTTTGTCACTTCACACGAGATTTTTAGGATTAAGAGGAAGAGGAATTAAGAACACACGAAAACATGTCATGTGTTTGATTGCATGCATGCATGTAAGGGATTTTTATCCTTTCTGGATTCCTTTCCTATGATGCTTGCTTGCTGACACATGCAAAAAAATTAATGATTTCCTAAGGGCTAATGCTAAGGGACATAAGAAATAAGAACAGCAGTGTTCAATCATCATTTTCGACCACCCATGCACCTTATAAAATGCTGGACATTCTGGATCTGGACCACCCAGACTTCCCAAAACTTGAAATTAACTCTTATCTTTTAATCCAATAAATGAAATTCAATATAGTCTTACCTTTAATTTGATTGTAGATTTGTTAAAAGATCCTTGTTTCATAAATCAGGATTCTGATTGCACATTTTCCTAAGGGAGAATCCCTTTTTGTATACGTAGAAACGTTCACTTCTGAAAAATGAGATTTTAATGCATTCGATCAAACAGCAAGGCAATTTTCTGAGGTGATAAATTCTTGGAAAGAGAACAAACTAATATTCTTAGGGTCACGAGGTCACTAGTCACGATTACCGAAGAGCGTATAAAAATTCAATTGTGCTCATGCTCATGACACGTTTGACATTTTTTTCTGCTTTCCACGTACAAGATGAGATTTTTTAACAACTTAATGCGATGTTTGTTTTGAGTTTTGGCTCTTACGAATTTATTGGACTGTGCACATAAATTGAATTGAAATTGAAGGGACTATGACGAATTGAAATATAAAAAAATCAATTTGATAGGGATTGACAATGTAATCAAAAACAGTTGATTAAAAATATTATCGCGAGGGTATATAGGAAAAGGTTGAAAGGGTGAGCTTTTGGATCACTGCTTCTCAAACGAACCAGTTTTGAGTTCACTAATTTGAATTTTACTAATATTTTTTTTTGCTTCTGAAAGTTTCAAAGAAAGTGCTTGATCTCCTTGCACAAATCACCAATATCGATTGAAAAAGTACACACCACAATAATGCAATAAGCACGTAAAAGAAACACGCTCTATGACACTTTTCAGTTCAAGTTCTGGGGTATCGTGTGACACACCCCGGCTTGGCAAAGTGTGTAAGCAGACTGAACGCTTGGCTAAAGCAGATCTCCTTTTTGGCCGAGTTTTCTTCCCTTTGCTTGCTTTTGCCTATGAAGAAAAGGGTTGAAAGGTGCTTTTGACTAAGGATTTTGAGACTTAAAGCATTTAGCATTAAGACTTGAGTCCATTCCATGGCAGGCGAGCTAACTTTGCAGAATTTCTAGTCTTGGTCACTTTTACTTTTCGCTTCGAGCAGTCGTTGAGAGTTGTTGGCACAGGTGGTCCAATGCTTTTATTTAAACCATTCCTGAAGGCTTTTGCACATTGCATTTCATTTCATTCCCTTTATTGTGAGCTTTACGTGTGATGATGACTGATGAGACAAATATTATACGAAGACGAAGACACGTTTTTATCTCTAAAGATTGGCTTGAGACTTTACCAAAGACTATGCAAATGAAATGTGGAAAAAGTAAGTAAAATACAGGATGCGCGAAATCGTATCTTAATGATTTCAGAATTTCAGGCGTAATATAACATCAATTTAATGAACTCTGAAAATCCTACTTTTTATATGTAAACGTTTGCTTTTCCATTCGTTCTGCGCAATTCGGATTAAGGGTAATAAGTCTAATAAGATAACGATACTAATAACAATAATAATAAACAGGGTTCTATAAATATGATTCGAAGCTTGTGACAGCCGACGAGTCGCCAGTTAGGTATTGCGAACAAACTCACGTTCTTAGTTCTTCTCACTCGTAAAATTAGAGCTTACATGAGAGTTATTAAAACGTTAGTTTCATGAAGACGGCTCAAATAAATGTGCTATCGCTGTCCCAGCGTCAGAGTAGATAATTAATTAGATATCCTCTAAACTTAAGTGAAACTAACTTGTCCTGTTCGTTTTTATGTGCTACTTTAAAACTGTCATATTTTGTCATCTATGGTTTTTGATGTTGGTGACGAGGACACTTTGAGATCTCAACTCTCAACGGTAAAGCAATAATCAAAACGACGGTGTCCTGCTGTTTGTTGTGAAAAACAAATAAAGTAAAAGTTATGATACTTTCCTAATTCTAAATTAAGGGTTATGGCCTAGCTTGGCCTAGCCATTTGGCCGATGAAACGACAAACGACACAACGACATGACATGACAAAGTCTGTCACACTGTGAGAGTTGACAAGACACTAGACCTTTCAACTCTGAAGATGATTCAAACCTTTTAAGAACTTGAGTGTCTTTTCATCACGACGGCTACGGGCGTGTGACCCAACCCAAACTGGATGCACTTTCAACTTCCTTTAATTGCTCATTAAATTGACAATTTAACCTTCATTCTTCCTCTTCAAGTCAACTGACTTCTCACCTGGAAGCCGCAACTTGTAAAAGCCTCATTAAATGGTCAATTAAATGTTTTATACTGCCACTGCCACGTCTACTTACTCTTTCTGCATTCCAATTTCCAAGTGCATCGTCAAATCATCTTTCATTCTTCCTCAATAAAGGCGGAACTGCATTTCTTGGCATTGGAGTTTGACTTTATAATGTACTTTTTCTCTTTTTTTTGCTGCAATTAAAGTTTGATAAGACTCTGGTGTGTGCTCCTTTTACTTTTCTTCTTCATCATTTATGTAGTTTACTCTACTCAATCACAAGCTAAATACACTATAGAAAAATGCAATACCATCAATCGCAATCACACACAGACGCACACTTGGTGGCCTATTCTGTTTTACTATTGCTTGTAGACTTTAATTTTACCAACAATAGAAAGTTGATACCAACAATTCAACTTTGCCCTTGCCTTAGGAGAAATCTACAATTTTCTACTGATACTATGATACTTAGTTGGTATTAGTAGTGTACTGTACATCTCAAATGTAATGTGACTAAAAATGGCCATGAAGTTAATAATTCGCCCTACACTGACCTGACCTGACATTATGATTGCCATTAACAGTCTTGGTTATCATCTTTAAACACTAAACGTAATTACTTGAAAACTATCGGCTTAAGACATGTGGATTGGCTTGAACGCTCGCATTTTAATCCAGTTTAAGTACCAGCAACAACTTAAAATGTTCATTAAATTAAATACAAATTAGTATGACGATGATGATAAGTACTTTTGATCCTTATCGCATCC
>JABASF010002393.1:0-15019 GCA_019776145.1 Harlomillsia oculata
AGCTATCGATTCTGTTATTATTAAATTATTATCATGTCTTGTTTACCCAAACCCCTGCTTAAAATCATTGTACGCATAGTGAGCAACCATTTCTTTTCAAAATTAAAGTATAAACTGAAAAAATTCTCGAATCGCTATTCAAATCTACATTATTAAATTATAGTTTATTCACTCGTGAATGATGCATGTGTGGTTTCCTAAAATACTACTGCCAATTCTACTGCCTTGTGCTTACAAAACGTTCCAGAGATTATTTAACGTTTCATGAATAATTTTGGACTTGAAATATGACGGCGTCTGAAAGTCAAAAATCAACAGGCGTTGCGCATTCGCTCTCTAAATCTGACCTCTCGGTGACCCCGGCCGTCGAAGACGTACGTAACGTATACGTATGTCAATATCTTAATGGATGGATCTTTTCATGCACTGTCGACTGGACATTTAAGATTGAATTTCATCCAAACCACAACGTGTGCGATTCGCTCCACAATCGAACAAACTGATAATGTGATAATTGCAATTGCATCCGGGATTAGAAAGTTAAGTCCCGACGTATGGGCACAGATGACATATGGACATGAAACGCACTTTGTACAAGCGTCACGGGCATCACTGTCTCTTTTTCATGATGAATAGCAAAGTTTTATTTAAAATAGTTTCTATTATTAGAATTGATTAACATGTGAAATTCCGACATTTATATTATAATAATTATTGAAACATGAAGCGGAAAAAGTGCCGATTAATGAAGATACAGATACATACGATTAAAATTATGATATCATTCGCTAAAAATTGCCGACGGTTTTGGAGGAGAAAGGACAATGACAATCGTGCTGATACAATTGGCGACGGCGATGATTTTCCCGAGCATGAGTACGCATTGCTTGTCCACTTAATAAAACGACCCGCCACGAACGATGTACATTTGTGTCGCAAAACTCAATACGAAATTGATCATCCTTCCAGGAGAAAGCACGGACCCTTGACATTGACATTGACACCTTTGAGTATGAGATTGCGACCAGACCATTGCGATTGCGATTGAGGTTTTGAGATCAACGCTCGTTTTCTGAACTTCGACGTTTTCTTTATTATTGATATTGACTCTTTTAATAATTAATTAATAAGTATATAATATAAATATTCAATTCCGAAAAAGAGAATCGTCGGAAACGAGCTTATATATTGTAATTTTGTGATACTGTACGTCGTGTACATTTACTCTTAGTTTTAGTATACTTGGAAATTTTGACGTATTGGAGTAAAATAAAATCCAGAATCTTTCGGAGGGCGTCTCCAGAGAATTCCAGGCCAAAGAGAATTGCAAAGATAGCGAGCAAGGTCAGACAGCAATAGAAGCAATAGTGCAACCTGTGTTTTTTGAAGGAAAGTGGTTCCGGGCCAGAATAAATGATAGAATGATTGTCTTTGTCTAGGAATTCGTAAAGCTTTGCTCTGTGAACGGTTTCGTCGAAGGTCGTGATCAAATCGCTATGAAGTTGAAAGAGGCCTGCGACATTGAGTTGATTCACAAAGTGAGACACGAGAGCGCGATTCTTCCCAACAAATACTATCAGTTTGACAATATCTTGAGGTTTCTTCGGGATTGCAGCGCATTTGAATTTCTTCGGCCTGTCATCAACGAGGGCATAGCTCAGAAAGACCTTTTCAAATGGTAATCCAAAGTAGAAGGCGTTTTTGATGTACCTCGAAGAATTTTGAGCCAAGGAGCTCAATACGTAGCCGTACAAACCTTCAGGATTTCTTGGAACAAAGAATATTCTGGAATGTGAGCTCAATTTGTGCAAGATTCCATTTGACTCAAACTCTTGACGCAACTCGTCCTGGAAAATGTCCAACGTCCCGTTTGCATATTTCTCTGAATCTCCTGGTTTGATATCTGCATAGGGAAATGTGCGCATATCAAAGTCCACGTTGGCAATGATGTAATTAGCATCCACGACTTGTTTCATGTCCTTGTGTACTTTCCTCGGAGACGGGCTGATGAACTCGGTCGTGACGGAGGTTTCGTAGAAAGTGGAAATTAGCGTTCCCATGCTGAATGTAATGAGACATATTTTGAATTTGTAGGCGGGAGGGCCCTGATGTAGCAGCACTCCGAAAGAACCAATGATGTTATTTCCAATGGTCATCAAACTAATCTCATTTTTCGTTTCCAGCAACGACATGATGAGCATGGCCAGAAACAAGAGGATCCAGACGTATTCCGGAAGTGGTTTCAACCAAATGGACAGGAGGGACCAGTCCTCCTGAATGTCCTCCACGAATTGACAGTACACGATCGTCTTCTGATCTCTACTATGGGTCATTGTAATCTTACCCGAATGCCGGTTTTCGCCGTCTTCGTACACATGCTTGTAAGTCAGAGCGATGAAAGGAAATGGGGCCACGTATGTATGTCTCGACAAGTACAACCTTTGTGGCATCATGCTGACGTTAAAGTACTTTGACACGGAGGCGGTGACCATCTTGAGCGTTGGGCAAGCCACCCGGATAATCGTACCGAAAGAGAGCCGAGTCCTTGTCGTTGGAAATCGTGTACAGTCATCGAACTCGTCAAACTCTGATAGATCTCCCATGCAAATTATGAAAGGGCCTACGTTCCAATTGTAGCGGTACCACAACGATTCCAACTTTCGACTTCCGATCCGGCTCTCTACAGGCATTTCTATCAAATCTCCCACGAAACCTTCTCCACAGTTTGAACAAAAAACCCGTTTCTGAAAAAAGCCAACTTGGAAGTTGTATATTTACCTAAACCACGATGCTACTTCAATAAATGCTGCTATTGCAAATTTGCTTACCTCAAAGATGGAATTTGTGTACGACATTGAGAAAACAAAAATCCGCATTCGACTTGGCCAGAAGTAATTGTAAAAGTCCCTGTTGTATGAAAACTCCCAATCTGGAATATCTTCCGGTATCTGGTGAATGATTAAATGATATGTATTGATGTACTGTGAGTCCGACGTTTGATAAATAATGGCCAAAAGCTCCAGTGTTTTGTCAATGTAGTGAGCCAGATTTGAAGCCTCGTTTGGGAGAAAGAACACCCAAACTTTGAACCTTAAATGATCGCCGACTGCTTTCTCTGAGGACTTTGTCAGGATCAGTTTGGACGTCTTGGACAGGTCGAACCGAAATTTTTCGGACCAAACCTCGAGTTGTACATGGGATATGGCCCATGTATGCGAATCATATTCGTTGTGATTAAACACGCTCTCCCAGCCCGTTGTTGAAGAGTGGATTTCTCTTTCAAAAGAATTCAATACTACAATTTGCACAAAGGAATCTTCCAGATTTGAGTTTAAATCCAAACCAAATCCAGACGCGAATCCAAAAATCCTCAGCAACTGTACCAGACTTGAAATATTGCAATACGCAAACCTGGTTGTGCTCCGTTTATTCATAGTTGTTGTCGAGTTCAATGTTTAAAGGTATGCGAACGTTCCTGAACCCATGAGCGCAGCCGAGGAAATAGGCATTATTTTCAAAGTCGTTCCTTAATTATGAAAACGTACTCCAGCTAATCACGAGCACGGCCAAATAATTTATACGAATCAATTTTATTGATTGCATTCTGGCGTCTTTACAGCTTTCAAATAAATTAAAAACCACAATATCGACAATGTGGTTGATGCCAGTAAAAGTAAACGTTTAAATTAGTTTAGAAACTTTACGAGTTTCCGGACATTCCGGGACATGAAAACGGATTGATCAACGCTTGGTTTAACACTTTGTTGGACAAGTTTGCGTCGGTGTACCTATGTACCTGTCCACGATTCCTTGGCATCTCTATCCATTGTAAGCATGCCTGTAACTACTAAGTTGATCAAAGGAAATTAAGGATCCCTGTGGTCCGGTCCGGGCATTGTTTCATTTGCTTCTCCCATCTTCCGAGTTCCGAGTGAACAAATGCTATCAACACATTTCCAAGTGCTTCATTGTCGTGTTAGTTCTATCTCGATTCGACAAGCGTTCTAGTTTTCATTGACGTCATCAGTTTACATGTTCGCTGTCTGGTGTCTGAAATTCAATAAGGCAGTTACAATCAATATGCGAATATGCGGCACAACTTTACAGATTATACAGATTTGAGTGTTGAGTAAGTATTTTGGATCAATAACTGTCAATAAAGTTTAAATTATGAAATGAGAGGATGACTCTCTTATGAATATATAGACACTAACCACGACGGTGGCGGGTAAGTCTGTAACCGCAATTGGAAGGAAAGTGAATCAATTTAATTAATATACTTTTCCATGAATTACGTTTGCAAAAAAGGTCGCTAAATCATGTCGCTTCGCATGAAACTCATTGACCTTGTTGGAAGATGTGGGAACAAGATCGTTAACGTGGTAGCGCAGTCATCGTTACAACAGTCGCTACCCGGACTCCTGACATTGTGCTGGAAAATCTATTCCTACACCGTCGACTGGACTTTTGAAATTGAATTCCATCCAAACGACAATGTGAGAATGGTCCCGCAAAGAAACAAGTTCAAGATTGCGTTGGACTACGTGTACACAGTAGATTTCCTTCTTCATACGGCGTTTATCCTCATGAGACTTCCGGAAACGTGGAAAATCTACGGTCCTTCCTTCGAGCTGTTCATGCACTGCGCCATGTGCATGTTGGCAGTGGCTGCATACGCCCAGATTTATTTCATCATCAAACAAGAGATTTGGTGTACGTTTTTCAATGAAATGCTCATCATCTTCCCTACTCGTGAAATCACACCAGCCTGCAAAAGTTGGAAGGTCGCGTGTTCCCAAGGAACGACTGGACCGAACGTCTTTTTTGGGTTATCCTTAACAGCCAGCTTGATTGTGACGGGTGCTTGGTTCACGTACTTTGTCACCGTCCCAGTTGGATTCGGATTAGATTCTACTATCGAATCTGCATTGTCCCATGTTCCTGTGCTCCGTCGTCCCATTCGAAGCTCCGATTTGGATGCATGCGGTCGTGTTTGTATTTGAAGTGGTCAACGTCAGCTTCGTCGCGTGGAAGGTATTTTTCCCGCTGACAATCGCCGCGTTCATGTTCGTGTATTTGTTGTGTTACTGTCTCCGGGATTTGGAACGGGATGCGGATCTCAGCATGGACGTGAAATGCCGACTTTATCAGCGGTTGCGATTGTTCGCTACCCTCGTTAACGAAGTATACGCAACACTTCTTTGTGTCCTGTATTTGTCATGTTCGTGGACGCCAATCATGAGCGGTGTTTGTCTCATCAAGTTCAGTCACCTACTTCAAACCGCTGAAATCATCTTCCTCGTAGTCGTGGCTTACTCAACGATTTTGCAGTTCGGATTTGCATTGCAGATTTTTTCGCGACTTTGTACCACGTCCCAACGAGTCAGGATTCAGTGCAAAGAACACAAAGATTTCGCTATGGCGAAACGTCTCGACCGCACCTTGTACCGATTGGGAGTTCAGTTTGGTCCATATTACGTCATTGAATTCGACAAGTTTGAATATTACCTGACCAACATTATTGATAAGACGCTTCTACTTACGTTCCGTTAATGCGGGTCATACTAATTTTACGAGGAACATTGGTGATTTAGTGTGATTAAATATTGAATTCACAATCAGTAATTTCATTTCGCTTCGTCATCGTCACACATTTGCACTTTATTCGAATCAAACCAACTTGCATACTCATTGTTCACATGAATGATAAACATGGCATTAAATTGACCTAATTTGCGAATCGTACCTTGGCGTAACTCGAACGCTCCTCTTGGTAAGATTGAAATCGTTGGAACAAAGTCTCAAAACTCGGGCGATTCAGTGGTTCCAACCGCCAGCATCCTAGCATGACGTCATACCTGTGGACAGCAAACTACCGATCATCATGACCAGTACGAAAGTCGTAATAAGGAACTCATTACTATTAAATTAAATTACATTTGGTTTGAGGCCAAAGCAGGTTTTTGAAGTCGCTTCCCTTGTATCAATGCATTCAGAAGGTGATCCGGGTCAGGGAAAGTGGTAAATGGACTTCCGCCCAGTTGGAACACTTCCCACATGACAATTCCAAAGGACCAAACATCGGATTTCTCACTGAACTCGAGTCGTGACAAAGCTTCGGGTGCCATCCACTGAAATGGCATTGGTTCCGTCCCTTTCTTGTTGTACACGTAGTAATGCTCTTTCATTTTCCGGGACAATCCAAAATCGGTAATTTTGGCAACGAGGTTTTCGGTCAGGACGACATTTCGTGTCGCCAAATCCATGTGGACGATCTAGCATAATTACAAAATTCGTTAAATGCCTTCCTTATAATTTCCTCAATTGCTCATCATGAAATTGAACCTTTACCTTTTGACTTGCCAAATACGCCATCCCATCCGCAATTTGTCGGAACCAAACCAAAAACTTATCTGTGGACACTACATTTTCATATTGTGTGGGTAAGAGGACTCTTCCAGCTTTGGATAAATGCTCATCTTGGCGTTGCAAAAATGAGTACAAACTCCCAAAATGGCACCACTCAACAAGGAGGTACAGAACCCCTAATTTTCAAAAATCAAAAAGATCAAAAGTTCATAAATTCTACCCTGGTCCTTTAGTGAAAGATAATTGATAACGAACCCTTTTCAAGTTGTTTTGTATACGCCCCAACAATGGAGACGACGTTTGGGTGCTTTCTCTCAATTTGTACAAAGGCAAGAATTTTGATTTCCGAGAGAAGTGACCGCAATTCCTCTGCATTCTTGTACGTCGTTTTGGTCGTTTTTATAGCTATGAATCCCGGTTTTCCTCTGAGTTTTCCGCGGTAAATGACGCCATAGTGCCCTTCTGCCACTACGTCATTCTCATCTAGAATCAAGGACGGGACAATGATAATTATTACAGTTCTGAATATATTGAACCCTTAAATTGGTTTCACGGGTACCAAAATCCATTGCTTCATAATCAATTTCCAGGTTTTGATTATAAGGGAGAGCCTTCGGATCGTACTTATCCTCATGGAAAAAGTTTGTTTTCCCGTATCGGAATTCGTCAATTTCCTCCTTGCACAGCTTCAAACGCCGCTGCGTCATCAAAACCCTAATTTTGATTGTTTTATAATATGCAAATGAGTGTGCGGATTTTGAAAACTCAACCTTGATAGACTGAATTTGAGAAACCGTGAAATACGCAAAATATAAGAGCAAGAGTACAATTATAATTCCTATTCCAATTGCGTAGAACCACCAAGAGAGGTAAACTGGTTTACTTCGTACGTCAAATGTTTTTTCATCGGATCCCCCGGCGTTGGCAGAAGTGCAAATGTAATTTCCGGAATCGTCTTCTTGGAAATCACGAAAAATTAATCGAATTGTCTGAATCCCTTTTTCAACTGTGTACCTTTCCTCTTCGTTATCAATGCGCTGTTTCTCTTCATTTTCCCCGACTTTAAAAAAGTCAAATGTTGGTGAAGGTCTCACGTCAGTTGTTGAGCACAACAAGCTATTAGTTTGAGCATTTTCAAACTCAACTAGTTCCATGTTATTTCCTTCGAATTTTGGAATTTGAGACACTAAAAATTCAAATGAGCTCATTAGTTTGTAGAATACGTTGAGATGTTCCGATACAACCTTACATGAAACGTTGACGTTGAAGTCCCGTGACGCAGTTACTTTCACAGCTTTCCCCATTCCAGAACAGTAAACTATATAAGTTCCATTTGGAGAAAAGAGAATTTCAGCTGTGGAATTGTAGATTCCCAAAGCCACGTTTTCCTCCGTCTTTGTCACGTTGATCAAAACCTTTTCACTATCAGGTTCCAAAATAATGTGCCAATCCAAACTCCCAACTACGTAATGTGTTTTTGCAAGGCATGTAAACGTGTAGTTGATGTTTGTGAAGTAATTGTAACCATACTCATCCTTTTTAAAACATTTCTCCTCGATGTGAAATTTTGAAGCGTCAGAGATGCCCTCCGCGGGCACTGCATCGTCTGTCACATAAGAATTATAAGATTATCCCACCAATCAATCAATTAAAATGCAGGGCAAATCGATGGGTTCTCAAATTATTTACATAGTTTTCCATCAAATCCTCGAATGATGTGTGCAATTCCATCGTTGCATTTTACAACACGCTCCAGATAGTCCGAGTTAATGTCATCCAGGAAACTCTGAGTTTCCGAATACATTTTCCAGGTTTCCTGCCATAAGATTAATTTGTGTTAATTAAGTGCAGCTTTAGAGGCGTAAGTCAAAATCAGCGCTTACATTTGCATGACCCTGAATTTTTAAATTTTCACATTCTGTGAAAGAGCGACATTGGATAACACCGAATGGTCCGCTACAGTGAGCATATGAACCGTTTTCGGAGATCTGGAAATCCTCGGCGTTTCGCAAATCTAGTGAATCAAATGTGGTAATGGTAAATGGTAATCAACATCCAATGACCCCAACACAGATTCGCATTTTTGCACAACATGCGTTACCGTAGTAGACGTAGGTTGCAATGACAGGATTCCAATCAGTGTCATCGTAGCATGTGATCGTCACTGATGACGCGGGATCAATTTTCATTTTCGGGGATAAAGCTAGAAATCGTTTTCCTTTAATCGGAAAGGATTCATTCATTGAGATGTGCGACTGCCACTGGGTTGATGAGGTTCCAAGAGTTTCAACAGTCACATTGAGCTTTGTGGTATTGTAGCGACCGTTGCATGAAAAAACAACGTTCTTTGGAGAATACCCGAATTCTTTCTTGCTATGTTCAAAATTAGTTTCATTTGAGATTTGAACGACAAGTTGCGACATGTTAACTACCGTGACCTCCGGTCCGTACTCCGAATTGACCGCAAAATCTCCTTGTCTGTATTTTGCCTTGCAAACATAGCTCGCTGTAGTGTCATCGGGAATTTGAATTACGGTTCTGCTAAAGTCCTCGTCGAAAAGATGTTTTGGGCACCCGGTAAAGCTGTCAATCGCGGATTGCATGGATACATTCACGAAATGAAAAGAGTCGCTAGACTCGGTTTGGTACCAACACAAAGCCGGGCATTCCATCACAGCAAATTCGTCATTGCTTGCATGCAAAGTCTTTGGGAGAGCAGTATCAAAGTAATGTGACTCGCAATCTAAGAAAGCGAGAAACGGAATGAAATTAATTAAAATGTGCATTTAAAGATTTTTAGTTTGCAAACTCTAGTAAGTACTTGGGATTTCTGCAATTGTCAGATATTTCTCAAAGTCCTCTTTTTGAAACACAGTAACTTGGTTCAAACGTCCGTCCGCCTCGTCCCAGTAATGCACTGCGAGACTGTACTTGTTGTCGACGAACCCGAATTTATAGTCAAAAGACGCGATATCGTGCTCACGCTTCATATGTTTCGCACGAACGTCCAAAGGACTATCGAATGTGCACACGATGGATTGTACACGGCTTACATTCGGGGATAAGTATAAAATTTCAGAAGTACGTCCCGGATGAAGGCAAGTGGCAACGCGAATTGGAGGACTGAAGTCACAAGAGATATTGTGGGACGTAAAACTGGACTCCAAACTACCATTGCACATGTCCCCAGTTTCCAGATCTGGAAGAAAAGGTTTTTCAAATTAGGAAATTCGAACTTTCGAAAGTTGTCTTCCTCCAAAATGTTTTGGCTTTCATAGCGGACCTTTAACAATGATGTCTCTGGAGAAAGTCACGTTTTCAGGAATTTTCAATTGCCGTCCGAAACAGGTAATGTCGTGCGCATCTCCAATGAAAGTTACATTCCCGAATCCCATGATGATTCCACTTTCAGAGTCCTCGGAGCTTTGAAATTCGGAAATTACGGAACCAATTTCCTCTTTCAATCCGAGACTACGAATCAATTCCCCGTGCGCACTGCATCTGATTGGATAGCTGAAATTCTTATAGAATCCACCATCTTCTTCTGATACACAGGGTAGATCCACATTGATAGCAGCACTCGGTGACCATCCCGACGGATTGTCTTATTAAAAACCAATACATCTTAGACATCTGTACTTCAAAGTAAACCAACCAAGTGACATGACCTTACAAATCATTCCGTCCACGCCTTTAAAAATTCTGGCCACCCTGGTGCTATTTCCACATCTCACTATCCGCTCCGAATGATCCTTTCGCAATTCATGAAGAAAGTCTTCGACGGTGTATTCCTCAAAGTGGTCCAAGTTCCCCTTTAAACAAAATCAAAGAATCAAAATCCAAGTCTGAAAGGTCAATATGATAATGTCAATGTTACATATCCCAGTTCCTCGTATCTGTCACAATCTTCAAACCGGTCGCATTTCAAGACGCGAAACATGGTCTCATTGCAATGCGCTGTAGTTCCGTCCTTCGAGATGTAAAATCCTATTGTTCCAGCTTCAGAATTGACTTCCAGGTCTGAGAATATCCAGAAATTAACTATTACATAATAATATGGGCAAACAATCATTTGGCAAACAAACTACAAAATGGTTCCTTACCATAGCTATTAAATGACCTTGATTCAATGATTGACTTTGTTCTTGGTGTGCTGTAGGTGCAGTTAATTTGAATCGTATGTCCCAGTTGAAAATCATAGTCTTTGACGCAATGTCTCGTCCTCCCGAAAGCGTCGCAGGAACCGGGGACCAGATAGGTGATTTGGGTTGGATCACTTCGGTTAAACACGATTCCGCTCAACTCTGTGCTGCTGTACTTCCCATCACACACGAAGGTTTTTGTGAAATTCGTATACGAAAAGAACAACGTTTCATTTTCTTCGTCGAAAATCTTGGGTGGGAGTATGACAAGATTAGCCATTTCTTTCGTTGTAAATTCGTAAGAAAATAATTCGTGTACATCATACTCATACTCAGCCTCATCAAATCGAGTATCTACTATTGTACAAGTCAGTATGTCCCCGTAATTATAGTTCGACCATTCGGAAATGTCAATCACGAGCTCATGAAACGAATCGTTAAATCTTCTGAGCTTAGGGCATTCAGGGGATTCTGATTCTGACCAATTGACCCTGACTGCTAGGTTATAAAAGTAGAAATCATTGTCCTCGGATTTAGTTGTTGTCGTTGCAGTTGTAGTTGTCGGATCGTCTTCGGGGTCCTCAGGATCTTGAAACCAGCACATTTGCGGACAGTTTGTTATGAGATACTCCTCGTTTGCAGCTTGCAAAACATGGGATTTTGGGAGGCAAACGTTCTTGTTGGATACGCAAGCTAAAATATTACATTAATCAGTTCTAATAAAATAATTAAACTCAATGGTTTTAATCAGTATATTTGTATTTTGGTAGTCCATACGAGGAATTTCTCGGAGTGTAACCCTCATGGAGGTATCAGATTGACTTTCAATGACAATCGTCCTCAAAGTTTCTGGAGCTTCTGCCGTGTTGTATGAATACGTTAAGTTTCGAGGATCTGATCGGATGGTGCTGTATTTATTTTTCACGTCATTTGGCACAAGGTGAAGGCTGTGCTCTTTAACCTGTCCAATCAAATCGTCCGTAGTCGAAGTGCAAATGAGCGTCAATGTCCCAGTCTCTACAGGTGTCACGTACAGAATGTCCCCGGGGACTTTGGGGTTGCAATAGCCGACAACGTGTACATCGAACCTACAATTAATGGGCATTCTAGGACACTGCGTAAAGCGAGTAGCCGTGCGACTGTGTGACTCTGTACAAAATAAACTTACATGAATATTAAGCACTAATGAAAGTGCAAAAACAATTGTATAATGAGAAATTCACAAGAGCACCATTGAGAGTTGCGTTCCGATTCGTTCGACCATAACACCCTGGATGTCTTTGAATATTAAAATCCCGGTTCTCAAAAGTCCTTTCACCCGTGTCTTCCGCAGTGCATCCGAGGAACAATAATGTAAACAAGAGCACAGCCCAAGGACCTTCCATTGTTACTTTGAATTTCATGTATGTCCTTTTGTGTTTGAAACCACGATGAACTCAGCATGAACGTTTCTCTAGTTTCTGCTAGTATCACTGCAATTGTCAACGTGGAGTTTGCGACAACTGATGTTTACTATATACATCAATAATTATCGGGAATATATTTGGGTGACAGTGACAGGTGATAAAAATGATAATGTCATCCGGAGTACATGGTTTTAATGCACATGAGTAATTTTATGCACATGAAACTTTACTTAAGCTCACAGCTAATCTATAATCTGAGCGATTGCTTCAAGTGATTGAATTTATGCGAGATGTGAATGGGTTACATGGTGAACGGCTGCTGATAGCAAAAAACGGATTTGCATGTTCCATTTCATTCCTAATTGCTAAATAAATGCTTCTTCATGCATCTAATGCGTTTGGCATTCTTGCTTCGATTTAGTGACAGGACTGAACTAAACGTCACGTTGTAAGACGAGATGAGAGCATAATAAAATGTATGAACTAATTATTTCTGCAAACTGCGTCTTTGTGGAATAATAAATTATACGTAAACATCTAAACATTCCATCTCCGTGCGTATTTATTTCTTGTTTTGTTCAAAGCTGACGGTTCTTGCAAATCGTTTCCTCGTACTTTTGCATTATGACGAATAATAGTGCAAATGAGGAAAGTCGAGAGAAAAACAAAAACAAATGCGTCGTCTTAAATTCGGTTTCGGAAATTCCAGGTGCAGAGCCATTTGTGAGTACAACGTATAAGGAAAACTTCATGATTCAGCATTATTTGCAACTAATAGTCATTATTGTTCTGAAAAAGCAGTTGAAAGGATTACTGAGCGATCAAAATGGAGAACTGTCAAGAATCCAGAAAAAACAAGATCATTTTGTACAGTGTGTTCGGACTTGTTGGAGTATGTGAACAACAATCAAGCAAACAAATAGGATTAAATTAATCAATGCTGACATTATATACTAAACTAATTAACTTTCGACTATATTCGAACAGCTTCAAGGAATTGCGACGGTGGCATTTTCAATAGCCTGCATTTACAAAACAGAAGCATCGGATTCCGAGGCGCATTCCCACATGATTCCTCATTTCATAGTTGCAGCATTCATTGGCATTGTTCAAGTGGTATTTTCTTCTTTGCCACTCTGCAAGGTATGAAATGTTTTGCGCTGCTTTTTTTGTTTAATGGACAAATGACGACGCTTAATTGACTAAAATCTTGGGATTCCAGATCACAAGCCAGTCCTTGTGGAAATGGGCGAATTTCTTCAGTGGTCTCATTCTCACTGGAAATGTGAGCTCTGGAATCCTTCGGAACTCGGAGTCACTGGATTCATATTTCCTCGCGTACTGGATTTATTTGTCCGTGAACGCCGTCACTTTACTCATTGCCACGATTGCGTTCTGTTGCAGAGACTACAGACTCAATGCATATGTCGTGAATCATAGCAATGCCAAACTGAACGCTTAGTTATTCCAAAAAATGTTAATGTAAGAATTTTTGTACTCAGAGTTCATATTTCATGTCGAATCTTTAAAATAGAATATATTCAATTATAGTATTGTATTGTAACAATAAAGTTTCTTGCTTTCACCGCATTTTGCTTCGACACAAGTAAATGTAATAAATAGAAATATTATTAACGATGGTCAATTAACAAATAACCATTCCCATTCCGTATCAGTGGAATCGTTCCCCGTCTTGTCCGGGTACTCTACCTCTTTCAGTCATGAGAGCTTCGACAGTCTTGCATGGCGGTATTCGTCACCATTGACCCAGAGCTCCTTCATGCCCAGAAGGCATCCTTTTCTAATGGTTGTTCTCAAAGTCACCACAGCTCCCAAGATTTTCACCGCTGTCATTGACAACACCGTTTCTTTGCTCTTATCCTTCTTCTTATCCTTGCCAGAATAATGTAATAGAAAAACGTCCACGTCTAAATTCTCATCAAAATTGTTTTGTGCTTTTGAGGACGTGACCTGAGGTTTAATGTCCTTCGGATCCGAGTACTGAGACTTTAAGACCTCCGGTGGTGGTCAATCCAGGTTTCACCATGTCGATTTTCGGGTTCATAAGGAAGAGGTTTTCCACAAATATGACCGCGGTTACTTCTACGTCTTCTTATGGTAACACAGGAGATGAAAACTTGGCTATCGATGTGGGAGACAAAGAAAAAGAACATCAAGGTTACACAGTTATGCCTACATTATGAAGTGAGCACACAAATTAAGATTGACTTTTAATGTTTTAATTATTAATCTCGTTGATTTTTTGTAGAACGCAGCTCCAGTGTCCCTCTCCGTGCCGGCCCTACCTTTTATGAGACTTTTCATCAAACTGCTGAGAGCGTTGGTTTTTCGTACACAGTGAACGATTTACCTTCAGTTCACGACTGTGTGCAGCAAATCCGTGAATTAGGTCCCATGAGGACAAAACGCATTCCGATTGATTTCAAGTCAACTTCAAAGTCATGCCAAGGTCACACGTTTTCTTTAACTGTCTCCGAATTTATTAAGAGTGTGCCCAGAGTACCTCATAAATCCTTACACTCTAGTATAAGTAGCACAAGTGGAATCAGTACGAGCAGTGATTCCACCAGTGTGCCTGGTCCAGTGTTGGAAGTGAAAGCAAAACTAAATTTAAAGGGTAAACATAAGGATACGAAAGAAGTTCTTATTTTGAGTAAACTGAAGTTGGACTTAACGGGTTCCGGTTCCGAGTCCCGCTGTTGTGTCATCGACGTCGACAGGGATTCAGAGTTGAAATGTTCGCTACATTCCGATGATACGTTTACCAAATCATTTCTCCTTTTATCTTGGAAACCTACCGTCAAATCTCTTACTTTCACCATCTCCGGTAGAGTCCAGTACAAACATTTCAAACCGAAATTGGTCCAGGCGGGGCTGTCAACGGCAACGGTGTCGATTACTCAGGCTCTGACTACTGTCTCAATGCCGGAATTCGTGAACGGGATGCTACAAGGATTGTTGTTCTCTGACGTGCACTCAGATATACTCATCAATTGTGACGGAGAGATTTTTCCAGCACATCGATCCATCTTAGGAGCTGCGAGTCCCGTCTTCTCGGCTATGATGACTACCGACATGAAG
>JABASF010002394.1:0-15011 GCA_019776145.1 Harlomillsia oculata
TTTAAACTACAATGTAGTTTGCCGGCTCTGATTGTAATTCTAATATGGAGAAAATCCCAAAAGATATACTTAGTATTAATATTGATGGTTGTTTATAAATAAGATGAGTGCCTTTAAAGTTTGACATCAAAATTAATTTTAACTTTTTTGCAGAATTCATGTATAGACAAAAGCGAAAGTGCAACGTTATCTACCAAAACCTTGACAAAATAGTATTTTGCTTGAGAAAAAATAATAAAGACTCTGCTCGACCTTTTTTGTGTCACCCGTGAAATGGGCCCCGTATTAAGCAATGGAGAATCGGAGAGCCACCTTCAGCCGCTGTGCGAAAAATTCCTAAACGTCTATCGTCTGTCTTTTCTTATGTGAAAGACACTTAATCAAAGCAAAATGTCATGTTTCATATCATAAACTGCAACAATGAATGCGAGAAAGCCAATTGAATGAAAATAAACTTGCATTATTCTGTAAAATATAAATTCATAATTCTAATATTTTATTAACCATAATAGTTTTATAATAATACGGAGCATGTTTCAATTTACGCCAGAAAGATTTCATTATACTGTATAATATAATATTTCGATTTCGTTCATCATCTAAACTAGCTAATCTCTAATTACTATTAAAATCTAACTTATAATCGTAAACAAATCGTAATAGTTCTAATTGACTACTTCGTAGTGCATTTTGCCCCCTTAAAAGTACCATTAGCAACATATTATATAACTATGACCTCACTATTTGACGGTGCCGATCTAACCGATAATTCACCTACCTAATTTTCATAGCACCTTAAGTTTTACTTAATTTTTAATTACAATAATACATTGTTCGTTAATAATTATAATCATGCTATTCCATTCTACCAAACAATATCATATTAAATAAATGTAAATATACTATTAAAATTTGTTGAAATTACAAATGCATTATATTATATACTAATATTTACATCATTTTCGTATCAATTGGATTCATATGATTCATTATTGTAATAAGTAAATACTAGTACATTGAAAAACATAAAACATAATTAATCCATCTATTTATTTATTTTTGTTATGTATACTAAATATAAAATCCATCAACATTTCATATGGATTCGGGATTCAATATTTCATTCTTTTTGCTGAGCAATTTATAACACTTTGTTTTTTGTCTAAAGTAGCCATTAAATAATTCAATTTGCTATCCATGTCCATACAACAAAAGGTTGTTCAACAACTTTTATTCTATAGACACATTACAATATGGAATTGCTATGGACAATCAATCATTATCTCCGGAAAATTGTCGTGCATGCAAAACAAACATTCAGAAGTTACTAATTAGAACAGTAAATGTAGAGTAAAATTATTATATGTTATTTTGTCAATAAAAACTTTTTTCAAATGATAATGGTAGTAGGTACGTACATACAATAGTATTTATATCGACAACTTACACAATAATTACGCAATAATAATGGCACAATAAGACTTTCAAAAACTTTCTTTGAGGTATACAACGTTTTAAAAAACCAAGGCGGGATAATAAGCACATTATCAGTTTTTTCTTATTTGTTCCTTCAATTTGTCTTTACTTGTAAAATTGTAATGTCAATGCCAACATTTTCCACGCCATTGAATACTTAACTTAGTTTTCAAAAAAAAACCGCAGCCTTCTAATATTTTTGTTTGCTTTCAACTTTACTTTCATGTTTTATCGGTTCAGTTTTCAGTCTCGTCATTGTGCAACAAAATGGTATATAATTATGAAAACCTTTCCCTACCTGTTGAATAAAGGTCGAAAAACAACTCTAAACTAATATGAACCTATATTAAAAAGAACTTGTTTTTCATCAGTACAATAGGTTTTGGAATGTGAACCGGAAGTAGGGATGGATGTGACCACAAAAAAGTTAACACACAAATTCGCAGTGTCGAACCTTTCTGTTCATGATCATAACAAATAACTCATAAGCGCTTAAACGTTGCATGTATACGAAAAATGAACGAAAATGATAATTCCTTTCTAAACTGTGATGTATATTAGTTTTAAAACTAAACCATTTAATATAATATTAACCATTTTTTGTATTAATTAAGAATTCTAAACAACGTCGTTAAAATATGTTAGGTGAGTAATATCAGAATCTAAATTACAAACTGTATGTTTAATATCGCTATGACGGTAGTACTGTAATGTATTAAAATGGTTACATTGTACTGTATGAAACTGTAGTTGTAGTTATGTAACTAACTAATGAGTGCCATCTCAGTATTTGATGATGATGACATAGAGATAAAATCATGTTTGATGTTTTTGATAGCTGTACTTACTACAAAGCATTTTGAACTAGAAGTGCAAAATGTAATTTATAGACAATTCAAATGAAATTTGAAAAAGTTGCTTTTACTTGAAAGCTTTTCTAATACCCAAACCTTTCAACTTGGGAAGTTCTATTTTATCTTTTGCTTGACTGGAAGCCGTGGGGCGCATAAAGCTCAGAATACGAGGAGTCAGACCTTTGTCAGCAGACTTTTTGTCAAAATAGTTGACATGATTACGATCAATTGCATGTGACCCAGTCAAACTATCGTTTCTCATGAGACGATTGTTTGGAGTGTTTGCACTCAAGGAAGATGAAAACGGTCGTTTGGACATGGAGAGTGGTGAACTCACAGGAATGATATGAGAGATATCATTTGACCGTGTGGAGTTAGTATTTTTAGCTCTGTCCAAAGATCCAGCTTCTCGAACGGTACCGACGGTAGTTTGACTTGTCAATGAGCTACGGGAGGATTGCAAACTATTCCGTGAACTATTCTTTTGCGTGCCGTTTCCGTTGACATGGCTGTAGTTGCTGTACAGACTACCGTTGGAGTCTGGAGTAGTGTTCTCTTGTCGAGAACGTTTCCGTACCAGGACGGGCTGTGAAACTCCGGTGGGAACAGGGTTAGAACTACGAGACACTTTGTTGGTTTCCTGGGGACGGGGTTCTGAGGAAGCTCCAGATGATGTGGACCGGAAGCTACCTCTAAACCGATTGTTTTGCCTATTGAGAGCATTATTTGTTTCTGACTGGCTGTTCGTTTCAGACAACGAGCTTTGAGATTCTTCGAAACCCTCGTCATGTTCTGCACTTCCCGGAGAACTGCTTAGAGTCACCCGAGAACCAACATAGCTTCCTCCTGTATCTCTCATTGACCTTGACCCAGTGGTAGTCACCGGTCGACTGGAACTTCCTTGGTGTTCATAATCTGTTGTAGCAGGAGTTTCACGACTCAAAGCAAGCTGAACATGCTTGGGTTCGATATGACTTGTTGTTCTTGCGTCGCCCCGTTGCCTTGCTCGAGACACGGAAGTTCGATTTGTATTACTGTTAGATTTTGAAACGCTGTCATTTCCAGATGAAACCACTCTCGCTTCAATGGAAGAGTCTGGGCTCGCCGAAATGTCCACCTTCGACACGAATTTGGATCCTGATCCCGAATCTTTTCTAGGACTATATGTGGAAATTAGGGATGAAGAGCTTGATGGACTTTCAGCACCTTTTTTGTACCGACGCGATCTTCGAATTGAGGCGAATCTATCAAAACCGTCCTTTGTTCCGGCACTATCATGGAAATTTTCTTTACTCTCTTCTTGTTTATGTCTTCGATCTTCTCGTAGGGAAGGAGTTCGTCGAAACAATGACGACTTGCTCGTAGAAGACGATAAGGATTCATCCGGAATATACAGTACTAGTTTTTCATCCTGGCTACTTTTACCTAACGATCCTATCAGTGATCGTCGGCCTTCCGTTGCCTACAGGTAACAAATGGAAAATCAAATTTTGTTGTACAACTTGAAGCTTCTAAATGTTAGTAAATTTGAGTTTTTCCTTACCGAAAATCCGCTCTTCCCAATTCCTGGACTCGTCGGTGTCTTTATAGGACTGCTTGGATTTGATTTCGTAGGGCTTCCAGGAACTGACCGGGGTGGACTTCCTGAATCGGTCGATGACTTTCGCCACATACTTTTTTCTTTTACTGGACTTTGGACCTCTGAAACCCGATTTAATGCCAATGTAATGTTAGCGTTCCATGTATAAACATGTTGTAAGCTTTTTTACGAAGTTACAAAAGTTTAGTTCAATTCGTAAGTAACCGTACCTTCAATTGCTTCCATGGCTCCAACAACATCAGTATTCAGTTTTAAAGACGGCTTTCTATCTGGATAAACCCTTTGATACGAACTAACTTGAACGGTAGGGATCTTTTGTGTTACTTGCATAGGAGGAGGCCGAATGTCCCTTGTGACCTCTTCTTGACTCACAACATCTCCTTCAGGTAAAGTAGCTAACCCGCCAGAATCCCCTCGACTATCCATATTAAATCGTCTTTGGAATCTTCTCGGCGGTGGTCGCCGTTTTGGAATTTCTCCACTGCCCCCGTTCTCCAAATCCACAAACCATGCGGATATTCTTTGACGCCACTCTCTGAATTAACAAAAATTGCAATATTTGTATTCTAACATATAATAAATATTAGTTTGTCACAAAAGGAACACTCGTATTATTTAGAGTATTTTGATGGCCTATTTTCCGATGAATTAATACCTTGCAGGACTTTCATGCTTTGAATCCATGGATCCTGAGTCGTCACCAGGCGATCCTTTCACGTCAAGATGCATAGCTGCTGGTGAAACAGGTCTCTCACGTTCATCGTTCACAAAGTCCATTAGATTGGGCCGTCGACGTGTTTTCCGGGACCAGGAGCGATCTAGTGAGCCATATTGCTCAGCACCCGGGCGTCGTTCTCTTGAAGCTTCTGAACCAGATGCCCGCAAAAAGTCCATGAGACCGGATTCATCTTCATCAGAAGGAAGACGACTACGGCGTCTTCTCAGCGATCCGTTTGGTGTTGTATCTGTCACAACAAAATTTAGATATGAATTTTCATTTATTTTTTAACAACATTCAACAATGTGAAAACATATTAATTCAAATTAACCTGGTGATGGCAATGTCAACTGATCTGGTGTTGTAGGTCCACTGTTTTGATTGTCCGAGAAGGAACCAAGGCGTCGACGCACAACACGCGGGGAGCATGCTATGAAAATTTCATCTTCAGGGTTCAACGTCGATTTCTATAATAGTAAAGAATTATACTTATATAAATACATAAAAAAAGTGGATAATAAGGAACTGTCATTGAAAAGTAAATCTGTATTTTTATACTCGATCAGAATTTGTGTCTTCAGTTGGCCAACCCAATTGCATACGTTTCTTTAACTGCTCTTCGCGTGCCCGTTTCCTAGCCTCCGCTTCCTCTTCGCTTTTCTTTCTTTTGGCATTATCATTCGCAGCCAATTTCCAACGAACAGTAAACTGATGAAGGATTTTGAAACAATCTTCAAACTTGAAGGTGTGCACATCTTCGCAGAAGAACTGAGCCAAATCCACTCTCACGCTTTCCACATCCACCAAGTAACTCTCCAAAGATTCGATTTGCAAGCTTGCTTCCTGTAATTGACAGTTAATAAAGAACAAGGAATTAAACTGGCAAGCTATGAGCGTAGTGCATTTTCGAAACCTCATTCTGAATTCAGCTTATCATCAAATTTAAATGCTATACATAAAATTAAAACCAAAAAATCCTTTTAGGGTTTCACCATTGTTTTATATTTATCGCATTTTCTAAAAGGATGCTAATTAGAATGCTATTATCAAGGAGAGACCGACAAGCAACCAAACGCATCAATATGAACACATTATAATGCTCTTTTCGCACACAAAATTAACACTGAATTTAAATTTTGATTTGATAAAGCAACAAAATGCGTGTGTCTGTAACCTCAGGCTTAAAAGAAATGTAGTAAGTTTAGTTTACTATGAAAACAGTTGACTGACCTGGAAGAATTGTCCAAATTGCCTTCTGATGTCTTTTGGAGCTGCCGCTTCATCCATTTGCTTACAGATATTCGTCACTTTGGATTTCAGTTGAAGAATTTCTCCTTTGAGTTGATCAATGCTCGTCCTACAGCGCATAAAAAAGCCCATTGTATAAAAATTGTAATGATGTTTCTGTATCTGAAGTTATGACATCAAAAGTGGAAATGAGTCACTTACTTTGACGCTTCTTCCAATGCTCCCAAATCATTGACAAATGTAATCAGTTTGGAATTCCTTTCCTCTGCTTGCTATATATTTGCAATGTATGCATAATTCACCAAACGGATACAGCGATGCATTACAAATTACGACACATTTATAAACAAGTTATGGAATGTCAAAATATCAAATTCACACTAACCATTGCTATGAAATGTAGCAGATTTATTTCCGGTTTGTTTCCACGGATGTCGGCAATTTTCTGTAACGATGACAGTTTGACTCCAGCAGCATCCCCGGCGTAACCACCCTGTTGAGTTTGTACAGTTAATAACATTTTATTAAAATGTACATTTTAGAGTGCATGAATTTAGTACAGATGAAAATACGAATCATGGTTTATGAAGCATACGTACGGAATTTAAGAAATTGCCCGCAACCAAAATCATAAACAAAACTTCCTGGAATTCTTTTGACTTTTTCACGTCTGCAAAAAAATGGTAAAAAGGATTTATAGAAAATGACGTCAGCATTCTATTATTAAATAAGTTTACTTTACTGTTTATGGCATAAACAGGAGAGTGAGGAGGTGGGAAGATGTCTTGAAATACCTTGTGAGGCTTGTAGAATGGCATTGATTGACGACTCGAGTGTATTGACACAGGCATCCAACTCTTCTTTCAAAAGCATGGCTTCGATACGCAATCGGTATCCCTTGACTTGAATCAACTGCAAGAGGAACTTTTCCGCACTCCCCAAACGACTCTTGTCCGTCTCAGAGACACATGTCAACATTTCTATTTCATCTTTAGAAGGCAAGATTTTCAAGAGACCTCGCAGTCTCTCAGACCCAAAATCCTCCGAGCATCCGTCCACGATTAAGTGGATCATGTCCTCATTGGAACTGTACAATATGAATAAAAACGTATGAATTTTAAAGTCTCTAACCAACGAAGTTGAGCAACATAATAAACGTTTGGTGTTGAAAGTCTCACCTTCGAAATTGCTTCAAGAAAATGTTAATGTTCAAACTTCGTTTTGCATCTAGCAAAATGACCTGATGGCGGTATAAATAAACAATATTATAATAATTACGACGATACATTTTGCGAGATATTGTTCATGACAAGAATTATTACTTCAGAAGTGTCTTTCTTGGTGACAAGACGTTTTTCAGGGTCTCCTGCTCCGACAGTCTTCGCATGCGAAAAATTTACAGTAGGACTAGTCTGAAATGGATTTCTTTCGGTTTGGAGACAAAAGAGGCCTTCCAAAGTGGCCCAATCCATATCTAGTTTCGACTTGGAGTGGCTATTAGCAAAAGTGGCCCAGACGTTCTTTTTGTCACCACTCAGCACTTGTCCACTTGGAATTTTGTTCCAATTGACTGTTCTCATCTTTGACTTGGGCATGGGAATAGCTTGCTGGGGCAACTTGGGAAGTTCTTCGCCAACCCCAGAAGATCGTAATCCTTTACCTAAAGTTGCAGAAGGTGAACTTGGTGGTAACGGCGGTGGTATCATTCCTGGAGCTGGTGGGGGCGGAGGTGGTAAAGGTGCTCCTGGAGGTGGAGGAGGAGGTGGTGGACCTCCACCTGGGACTGGCGGTGGCGGCGGTGGACTTCCCGCACTCGAAATATCAACCAGTGCCATCCCCATGGAACCTTTACGGTCTGACTTATGACATGAACATGAGCAGCAACGGTCGCCTCCAGTCGAACCTTTGATAATGGAAATTTATGGAAATTAACATGATTTCAAAGAAACTCTGTCTTCAAAATTCCAGAGCAACAATACAAAGTAACACAATTGAAAATACATGTTTGACGATCCCAATAAAAAGTTTTTGCATTTGATAAGTAACAAGTATAAGAATAAGATTGCCAAGTTCTTTAAAAAAAAGACTTCATTTTATCTTTATAGTGCACAATAAAAGTTTACTGTTAATGTGTATCCTTGAGCACCACAAAAAATGCTTTCATGTAGTGCAAATGTACAGTATAATATGAAATTCATGAGATGTCAAGATGAAGACAGAAGTCAGCAGGAACAGGCGCAAGCAATCAAACACGGATCATAAAATTGAAAAGGGAAAAAAATGCAAAAATCACGACAAAGTAACTTGAAGCAAAATGGAAAATTGAGTCTATTAACACTTCATTCTTGTCCACGACTGCAATAGTTTATGATTCAACTTTGAATACATGATTTTGTTCAATTCCATGTTTCTTATCATGAACGGCTGCTTGATTTCCAAAAAATGCTTACATTTATATTCTAAATTTGGTGTACTAGCAAAAACAAAATGTGTGCGAGTCTACGCCAGTCTCCGTCAGTTAAAAGGTTTTTTCCTCTTCCTCAAAAAAAAACAAGTGTGGACAATCTGGACAAATATTCAAAATTCCGAGTATATCTGTGATTTCATTCTCAATTGGATGAGTTCATCTTGGTTTTGTGATTGCACGAATTTTTGGATGCATGTTACATTACTTGACTTGACATGGCAAAACGTGTGGCTCCTGTCCACTTACTTTTGCTGTTTCTGGATCTTCGTTTGCTAATTTGTTGTATGCAGTCAAAGTTTGAACACACACGTGGCCAAAATGTATGCTGAATGAACCATGACATGACAAGCGATAAAGGTTCATTGGTGATGTGATTTCTCATACAGTGACGAGTTTGCATGATCAAAAATGGCGATAAAAAAATATTCTAGTAGCAAGCAAGAGCCAGGAATTCGAGATGTGGAAAGACAGAATTTTGAGCGCGTGTGCGTATACGTTCAGATGCAGAACAATACTGTTGTGTTGGAATCTCAATCATTAAAATTATTTGAAAAAAAGCGTGCAGTATAAAAAGTGTTTTGTGACTGTACCTTTGAGCTTGTGCAATGACTTGGCATGACTCGGTGCTTTGAGAAGGCGGAGTGCATCATCTCGACTCTCTAAAAGTGTGGCACGATGAACGAGTCGTTCAGCCGAGTCCCAAATCAAGTCGGAAATGGCTTCTTTCACGTCAATCCGAAGCAAGTGTTGAAGAATGGAGAGGAACGGCACTTCTTGAGGAGTGTCCGAGATTTGTCTCAAGATTGCATCAAATACTTCCTGAGGACTTGACAAGTCAATTCCAAAGGAACTCGGAGAAATTTGTGACTCGTCACTTTCCTTCTGTTCATCAAACACGTCCAGCTGAACAAGCAAGTCTGTCACGTCTTTGTGCCGAAATCTGGAGAAAAACCAAAGATATCATACAATTAATGTCCGAGCCGTCATTTATCACTTTTCCTTTGTCCCCTAACTTTTCCAGACAACATTACTATTATATAACAAGTTTCAAGCAGTAATAATTTCAAATGAGCTCTCTTACTATCAAAAATCAAACCACACAAACATTTTGCATACATTATAATTCTGCTTCTGGTACACGCAATTCTGTTCAATCTACATTCTACATATAAATCCAAGATGTACTTGAGCTAGCAGAAGCAGTTAGTTGGACTTGTAGATTGAATTGCGCGTACGTAATGATGTCCTTCAACTTCCCGGATGATCTACATTGTAAGTTTCGCAATGGCATTGTTTGACTTGGCTAAAACCTATTGAATCTCCTTATACGTAAACATAATACCTACCACATGAAAAATGCAAGTGTTTAATTCGTTTAATAGTTCTCGAAAGGAATGTTTGCTGAGGTGTTGACTTGTTCATGTGTAGTGTGCAATGACTAGTGAGCAATGATGATTTTGACTGCTGTTGGGAGTGAATCAAAAAGAATCAGCACGGCAAAAAAAATATAAAGAATTTAACTCTCTCAGTTGGGTGAATGAAAGTAGATAATGATTATGAGAGGAAAAAGGGACGGGAGGAATGTTCAGAAGGTAGGCGGGTGCAAAGGGATGACATATATGGAAAAGTACACAAGAAAGGGACTCCTGCTTCATGAGTTCATCTTGGACACACAAACTCATTTGATGGGTAGGCAGGTCCCGTTTTTGGTTTCGCTCGTATATACACATTGAAAAATCTGAAGGTTAGAGGAGGTTGGTTGGCATTTCGCCATTCACTAAGTCAAATTTGAAGCATAAATGTCCAGAAGACGTGTAATCTTACTATACAATATACACATGTGCTAAACGTTGGTATCATAAGCATTACTTTGTATACGTACCTCAGATCACCCAGAACTTGCAAAAGTCGTAGCCCGATGAACTCGGATCGAATACGGATTCTTTCTCGAAGTTCAGGAGTGGCCAAAATGAGACAATTGATGAAGGCCAGAACTGCCGTTTGGTACTCCACCGATGGCCCATGTTGAAGCTCAACGACGACCAACTTGAATCGATACCTCTCGCAGCGCTGAGTCTACAAATGGAAACAAGAACATGCAGGATCAACAACACACGGAATAGCAATGAGACAAGACGCCATCATCGTCATCATCATGACAAATCATGCCTACTATACTTTCAAATCATCTTCACAAAAAACTGTAACATTGTTCTTGTAGGAAAATATGATGTTACGGAATCCACATGAATTTGGTTTGTAAAACTCAAAAAAAACTTGAATCGCGGCATGGACTTCATTTGCCTACTGCACTCCATGCATTATTCCATGGACATTACTACACATCGACTTGACTTGCAATGATGCAATTCTAAATTCGTAAGACTTTGTACAGCCACCGCCCTTACAACTCGTTCCATAGTTAGCTTCATACACTAAATACTATGTACAATATAAAAGGCATGGAAATATAAAAACGAACTCAACAATATGAACAACAAGAACGGAGAAAACGTGACAAGACGATGATGGTCGACTCCGCCGAAAACTTGACCTTTTGCCCCATTGTCTGTATAATTTTATGCACGGCGGTTGTCTTGCACCAACAAGTCACACAAAAGATCAACTCCACCTGCTCACACACTGCGCCAAAACGACTCACCTTAAAAAAGTCCAGGGCTTGAAGTGTTCGTGCATATCCATCGCTGCTGTACACACACAACGCTGACAATAATTCAAAAACTTGCTTCTTCACTGCAAAATTCTTGGATTCCAAAGCTAAAAGCAAAACAAACAAAAATACGTAAATTTCTTATTTCTTATATACTAGTACTTGACTGACACAGTGCTCATCTTATATGCAATAGTCTTTTTTCTTGATGTAGGCGGCAGTCTTGTCTTGTCAGGTCGGTAGCCTCATCGGATCATCTATTACAGACTACGATATAGCTTTTTTAATATGAGGTTCTTGCCAAAAAAAACTGGGTGGATGAAGTTAAGCTAAACCCACGAAATGATATCAGGATTATCTTCTCGTTTCATCTGTATTTTAATATACTTGTGTTTGTTCCGTGCTATACAATCTTATAAGTCTTGCACTAAACTGTTACATGTTTGCAAGAAGAAAAAAGAGTGTTTCGTTAAACGTTAAACGTCATCTACAATGTCTGTTCCAGCCCATGTCGACATTCTCGCCTGCCAACAATGATGCGTCGAGTGCATTCAGCAATTTGCATATTATGTAGCTCTCACGCTGCACTTGCATGCATAATGAAAGAGCATTTCGGAACCAAGTTGGACTTGACAACATGTCCGGCTTTTGGTTGTTCGTTATAGTTTTTCTTATTTTTCTAATATGAATACTAAATTTTTAAAAACAAGCAAAACTTAAGATTCTGTAACAAGAGGAAGCAGCATAGTGCATATTAATTCTAATACTACTACGTAGAGACAGGAGATGACTGTCTCGTGGTTCTTAAGTTCATTTTGGCACTATATTATACCATGATTATGTTGTGAATGTGTAACATGCGCGACAAAGTAGGAATATGTTCATTCAAGGTGACAACATTTTGCATGCAATAATAAAAATGATGCACAGAACTGATGATGATTCAAAGTCATGCGAAAAGAAAGGGAGAGAGAGAGAATAAAAACTAAAGACAAGACTGAAGACTGAAAATGTGTGGCAGCGAGTGGTTGGTGGTGCATGTATGATTGGATCGCAATGTCCCTCAAGAGACTCCAAATTTAGGCAGCCAAGACTGACTGTCAGTTTCCATTCAGGACAAAAAGGTCCAAAGACCAAACTGAACATGAACCTCATAAATCCAACTTCCAACAACGTGCAGCGAAGGCCCACTTGAGGCATGTCCACTTGTTCAATGATGAGATGACCGTGTGTGCAAGAGTCACCTCACAAAACAACAATAATGCATTCTACTATTCTGTATTCTTATTCTTACACTATGACTATGACATTCTCCGTCTCCACACAACAACGTCAAAGTTCATTCGAAGTGTGTTTTGTCAAGGTGCATTGGCATAGTAAGTACAAGTAGTACAGTGAGCAGTGAGGCCTCTCATCTCACATCTCACCCACCATCGTCATCATTATTGCAAAGAGGTAACAAACTGCTCCCATAAAAAGCGCACTTCTTAAACGTCCACCACAATCTCTCGCCAACGTAGAAACCTTCAAAGTCATAATGAAATGATCTAATTGATTGGAGTATGATTTACGAGGTTATGCAGTTTCAAACTAGTCTCTCTCTCAATGCGTAATGACATCACGATTGTTCCATTCCCGTCCCATTTTATAGTATCATTCCGTCTTGTCTCATCGACATTTCATGTGCCAAATGGCCAAAGGAACCCTCACCCTCATCATGCGGTTTGATCTTAAGTACATAACGCTGTCTCACTCAATTAGTTCAGATTTGCAGATTTAATAATTACTTCATAAATAAACACTGCTGTGAAAGATTAATAACTTTCTAACCTACAGACATTAAATCTTGAACGAGTTTTCTTTCCAGGGCCTCCCAAAATGCTTTAAGTTTGGTTGGTCCACATCGACAAACGCCTTCAAAATCCAATTTCATTGTCTATTGGTTTTGGTTCTAACCAAGTTCGTTCAGTGGAGCAGCAGTGACGAGCAGATCAGATATGTGAACTGATACACTTAAAACAATGACTTGAACTTAAAAAGTTCCGGAATCTCATTTTGTAGCTTATAGTTATAGTATAATGTGTAAGCACGGTGCTTTGTTTTGTATCTCATCTTACGAACTGATGGAAGAATTTGACGTATCACTGTTGTCAGACGGATAAAAGAGGAATACAAGTGGACAAAAGAAAACAACTGAAAACTGTTCTGAAAATTTAGATGACGGAGTGTATTTTTTAAAAGGCCAGAACTATCGAGATGATGGAAAATGACACAAAATGCAAAAAGGTTAAAAGGGGGCGAAGTGGTCTGGCTTTTCTGGATGTTTTGCTGTGCTGTGAAGCTGGTATCTAATTTAGAATTAGCTTTATATTTATATGCGGCTGTAAACGTGTCACAAAAGAAAACAGACGAGGCCAATTGAGCACTAGAATGAGTTAAACCCCGCAACTACATTTACATACATTAATATATTGTTGGATAGTACTATTATTATTATATACTTTGCTCTTTGTGGTGTGTCCATGCCATCCCTTCTTTTGCATTCACTTTGGCATGCATGCTCTTCTTTCTTTTCTTCGTTTTCCTCATCTCTTTCTTGTGCCAATGCGGACTTGCAATATTATTGCAAACGATAACACAGTAATTTGTAGCAAGTCAACTATTTCGACCCACTCTCATCCCATGCAGGGTGGTCGTAAATATCTTGCCAAACATAATCCATGACACTAATGTCATTCCCTTCTGAGAGTCAAGTGTGACCACCATAACGAATCACAATCACTTCACTTTGCAGTACTAACTAAGATCCTCTCAAAAATCCGTGTTCTTCATTCACTCACTCAGTTCCTTGGAAATCGCCTAAACAGCCTAACCGACAATTTCTCATGCATACTAATTTTCAGAAAACTATGAAACATATAATTATGCAATGTTAAATACGTAATACGTTTTCACATTTTAAAAAGCAGTATGTACAAATCGAAGTATATAATGAAGCTTAATCCTCTGCTTATACCCTTGAAGGACTTACGCAATAATGAGCGAATTAATGTATTGTACTTATATTACAAGAAGTAACAAGACTTCTTGTTCGTTTTTCATCGTTTATCCGCTCATGAATCATTTTTCTAAAGTTTAAAAAGAAGTCAGAGCAAAAAAGATTACTAAAGGAGGACATGCATTGTGTTTGCAGGAGTGTCAAAGTCGTTTTGATAAGCAGAGGTAATTAGATGTCACCACGATTTTTTATGGCGGCGACACGTCCAAAACAAGTCGGCGCGTGTGTTGATCACTTTTGTTTTTTATATTGGAACAAAACTGTTCGTCCTTTCCTTATCTAAGTTATCTAATTAGTGGTTGGCATACCTTTGAAAATCATACTGTGCATAAACAATGTTAAGTTACTACGCAGAAACATACAGCGTGCCTAATTTTAGAACAATACTTACTAATTTAATTTTTATTTGCATTTCTTTCAGCCTCACCAAATGATATGGTGTGATGAGAAAATGCTGTCAGTTGCAAATTTTGGAAGATTTTACGCTTGACTTGATGGTTGCATGTTTAATTGGTTTTTGATGTAATTAATCAGGAATTCAAGGTAAAACCGCTTCAAAATTGCAATTTAAAAAAACAGTGAAGAATTTTAGTTGAAATGTAATTGAATGGTAGTAAGAGATTGAATGAGTCTTTTTTAAGTTATGCTGTTTGCATATTAGGAATAGGGAAATGAGACACACGAGAAGTGAGAAGCCGTGAAATTGAGGCCCTTGAGGCTTTGCAAGTCGATGAGATTCCATGCGTACATGGATCGTTTTAAGGTTCTTTATAGCGCATGCTAATTGCCTATAAGAAAGTGAATACAGTATATAATATTAGGTAGTGTGGGTGAAAATGTCGCACGGCAGCTGAGCCGCTGTGCACAGGGTAACTAGACAACCACACTTAGTTATCCGTCAATACTGCCCTGTGTTAAA
>JABASF010002395.1:0-15007 GCA_019776145.1 Harlomillsia oculata
AACAAACATGGATTGCGTTGAGTCTGGTGGAATGAATTGCTGTAGAGGCCGATGCAACCAATATTTTCTTTGTCTTCAACAACTCTGAAAAAATTGTCATCAAAATTGCACACTTAAGTTCATAATATGATGACTAATGAGTAATGACAGATCGTCAATGCTCAATCTGCAATTCCTATAAATTAAAACTGTGGAATAACATTGTTGCTTTTACATTTTTCTGAATTCCCGAGAGTTTACTTTATTACACATTTCAATAAAACTCAATAAAACTACGTTTATTTTTAATACAAACAATTTATATTATTTTCTCGAACATTTCCTTGCCGCGTCAATTGCTTCCTTGCTGTGCCCAGTCAAATGTTAATTTCATTTATTCATTATTCACATTCAAGGTGTCAATAATGATGTTACCAATTAACCTATGTTAATCATATCACGGTAAATTACCTTTACAACCAGCGTCACACGCATTAGTTCCAAGTTGCTTTCCATTTGCGTCACAAATAGGATCATATAGCATAATACAGGAACAATCCTTATCCTTATCCTTAGGTACTGCCGCAATAGAAAGTACAAGGTTGATGACAATAAAAGTGAATGTTATTCCTTTTGAGAAATTCATTTTCCCCCGAAATGCTATGAATGCAGAAAAATGTATGATGAAAATATGCCCGCTTAAATGATGGCAATGATCCAGCAAAATGAAAACACAACATTCCTTTCTTCGCATTTAATTACTGTGTTATTGTTAGAAATGGCATTTCCAACATAGCATTCCATACAAAGTTTTATTCATTTTCCACCGTTTACGTCATCAAGTTAATGGGGAAAGTGTTTAATTCCAAATTAAAATGATGCAATAAGAATTCCTACTTTAATTTCACTTTGTTCTGTTCAAAATTTTATATAATGAAATGGCATTCCTTCCAAGCATAAGAAAATTATAAAGGATAGAATTGTGAGGAGCAAGCATTTTGGCCTTCACTTTCTCAGAGAGAGGATCCAAATTTTTGCATAAGTACAGATTATATTTAAAAGAAAAAAAGATGCAAAAGTTAACTTTGATTCTCTTTGTGATTGGTTTGTGCTACTTGTTTTCACCCGAGGTGAAATCTCAAGCTGCAGACGTTCCATGTGGCTGTAAAATGGAATATAGTCCAGTTTGCGGTTCGGACGGAGACACTTACAGTAGTGAATGCTGGTTGGAATGTAAAAAGAAAGAAAATTCTGGTATACAATTTATACAAGTACTCATTTTATGGTTTGCATTTTTTTGTATACGTTTGCGTATTTGAACAGTTTATTTTCATTTGTATAGGATTGTCCCTCAAGCAAAAAGGCCACTGCAAGATTAAGGAGTTTGACATCCCAGCTAAGCCGTGAAAAACCGGAGGATTGAACGATTGAACCACGAACACGACAATAATGAATTCTTCTTATTCTAAAAAACTAACTATAATTTACATATTGTCATAATAATTAACAATTTTGATGGGTTTGGCTCTGTAAAAGGATTCAAATACAAAATAGCTTTCCAATGATTCTCAAATGGCATAACCTTGTACTTTCTTCGTAGTTACATAGCATAATTAAATGATTAAATCTAATTATAGTGTTATGAAGGTGACATAGTTGTGTTTATAGCAGCAGACTTTTGACGTCACCCACTCGCTCCTTTATTCTTTGTTTTGCATGGACCTTCATTCGCCATTTTGAGCTCTGTGTAATAATAAAATTGCGCACTTAAAAGCATATATTATGAATAAAACAAAAGTATTTAATACCAAAAAGCAATCAAAATATTCTGCAATGTAGCAAAAAATGCTAATTTTAAGTGTACTTTTATTTGTCCGTGCTGCACAATCCAGCTCGCATTTATTCCCGTATGTTTTCCCATTGGAACCACAAACAGGGGAATACATCATTGGACAAACGCAAGCTGTTCCTGTCCCGGAAGATTGATCTGCTTTGGACGTGGCTCCTGTCCGGGGCACGGTTTTCGGATCCGCTTCTGCTCCTGTCATGAAAATGACGACGAAGAAAAAGAAACCAACAACAGCGCAAAATGACTTCATGTTTTGAGACTCTTAATGGTCACAGTTCCCAGTCGTCAAGAAAAAATCGCACTTTTCGGATGCGAATTCCGTAGTAACTAACTGGCTCTCACAGCTATTCGATGACGACGACGGTTATTCAAAAATGGTCCACCGACTGGACTGAAAAGAGTCGCATCGCGAAACACGTTATTATGCTTTTTTTCTACAGCAATTTCCATGATCAAGCGAGAAGCGAAACAAAAACGGAATTTCCCTTTAACAACAACAATGCAAAAATCTGGGTCCTAGCCCATGGAAAGGATAAAAGTAAATACGGTATCGCATTTCATCTCTAACACGGAAATAGACCGGATGTCATCTTTGAAATGGCAATGGTAGCAATCACATTCACCCTGTCACGATGTGACATGAATGAGACACCCTATGCATTTCGCTTGGGACAATACCTTTTCTGGTTTTTAATACTCCATCAGGTTATACCCCGTGACATTTTTGCAGGCTAGGCTGCGAATATTGCGAATCAAGCGTTTTTTGTCACAAATGAGTCATTTTGTCATCATTCGTCGTCCTAGTACATTTCCAATGTATGCAATGGTGTGATACGCATACGGTGTTAACCCTCGGTATTTTTATTTGTACATCAACATTAGAGTAAATGAAATAATTTATCATAATTTCACGTTTCACATGACCCCACATAAACCAAAGAAACCGCAATTTTGCAAGGTACCAAAGTAAACAAGGAAAATAACCAAATAACGATATTCCATCGTGTGACCCGAATGGACGAATGATAATGTAGCACCTACTTAAAATAAATTGAGGAACGTGGTGGTGTCCATGCATTTTCTTCATGGTTTTGTTTTCTGTCCCCATTATGTCTTTTGGCTCTTCCCAAGTCACAAACGAAATACGCATTGACAATATTATGACATTATGAGTCAAAAAAGGATGAGACGATCTTATTTTTAAAAAAGTCAACGTCGCCATCGGAAAAAGCCATGAAGGAACTCTACAAACACAAACAAAAGAATAACAAGACAAAACACATAACACGCTTTTATTACATTTTGATGCAAAGGCACAAACAAACAAAAGTGAAGGACATATTGAATGGCAGGATGTCGTGTTACTCCTGTTTACAACGAATCCAGGCATTCTTTTTCAATTCTAAAATTGATGATGTGTCTGAAATGCGAGTCTGAACTATCTCAACGTGCAATTTTTCACACGACGCACGCTTTCCATAAACTTTCTTGGATCATATTTTTTTTACAGCATGACGCAAATTGAAAGACTTAAAAAGTCATTCATCCATGAGAACAGACGATGATATGATGGTTGATGGTTGGTACGTTGATCTTTTCGATCGGATCAGTACTTAAATCCTTTTCACGTTACATGGCCAAGGACATTGAAATATCATCATTGCGAATCACATTCTCTTTTCACATTAAAATTTTCACCGTTTGTCAAATTACCTGTCAAAAGCTTTTGTGTGTGAAAAACAGTTGTCGTAAACTTACATGAATTACATCAGATTCACTCAAGTTTCATTTTATAATGAAGCAAACGTGTGTCAAATCATGGCACAATAAAGAGCAGAGTTATATAAAAATCCATTCAAATCTTCACTCAATGGTCAATGGACAAAAACTTGTGGCAACCCATCAAACCTTACCATTGACTACGTAATGTCGTACGTATACAAAACCTGCGTCACCTTTTCTCCTCCAGTTCCAGTCATTCATGCCCTTCAGACAAAACCATCATTGCCAATTTTTATTTGCATGTTAAAAAAGCAGTCCTGGATGTCGACTCAAGAGCAAAGCTATACGCAAAGCTTGTAAATAGCAACAAGTAAACTAGTAAACTCAAAGAAGGAAAAATTATCCTTAAACTGAAACCTGTACCACCTGTCACATAGCAAAAGCATTATAATAGCCGACATAACCCACCACAAAAACTCCAAAAAAGCCAAAATGTAATCTCTCTAATCCTAAATTCATATGTACCATGTACATCACATTTCGCAATATAATCTAAACAAAAATTCCCATGTATCCCATCGTACGGGCACTCCGTCTTATCAAAATGGCACACTGCTCCAAAAAGCACCTGTTGCGTACAAAAGCCATTAAATAAATTAAATTACGTATTCAATCTAACATCAACACAACATCCCTCACCAGCAAAATACGCCAGAGTAAAATAAAAAAGAGTACTAAATCTAGTAAAAATGAATGAATTGAATGAATGAATGCCTTTTCTTATTGTTGAATCTAAAGACTTTATAGACATCATTAGCATTCTGCACTTTTGCATGCATTCCAATTTCCAACCCTTTTCTCTCAAGTACGCCAAAAGTACCCTGTAAAAATCTCAAGACAGGAAACAAGGTTCCCTTTCTGTCGTCCACGACGTCATACAACGTTTCCTTCCGCTTTTGCAAAAAAAGGGAAAGGGTTAGGCATTGTTGTACCAGACCTGTACGAGCCTGTACCTTATTACAACATTATTTGCATCGATCGTATCGTATCGTCCCTATTGTCTTACATTACATCCGTTGCTGAAAGGGAAGGGAAAGGGTACACTTGGCACTTGTCAATTGTATACGTTGTCCAAGCTGTCCTCTGTCCATCGTCAGTCGCCAGATTAATAGTTCCAATGGCTACTTATAGTACATGTTAAGGCCACAACAGCATAGACAATAGACTACTTAAATAATTTAACAAATGTGAAAATGTTACGTAGCGTTGAATAAGTAACCCTTTGCACTCCTTACGTAAAAACCAAAAGGGGCAAACAAATGCTATGGACCATAGCAAAAAAGGGCTAATTTGATCCTGTTAGCGTTACTTTACAAAGCTCATGCAAAAAAGGCACAACACACAGGTTGTTTAAAGGAGCAGGTTGGTGCGTACAGGTTGGTTTGTTTGTTACAGGTTGCTTAGCTTTTTCACTTGGATTATCCTCATTCCCTACATTTCTCACCCCTTCACCATTCACAGTACATGGGAACAGTTTTTGTATCCCCATGCAAGTTTTCACCCCGCAACGAGAAACCACCCACAAATACATTTACTACTACACAAGACATTACATTTACTACGTACCGTAATGTAATAAGAGTCGGAGAGAGAAGAGACAAGAAAATCATAAGGGAATAAAATAGGCAAGGTGTGACATTATCCAAATCCGTCTACACAGACACTGCTGCATTTGTGCTACAGTTGATAATATTTTTCTCCTTGTTCCTCTTCTTGACTTTAAAGATTCCACAACTGATCCTCATTTTGCATTTTGCATTTACAAAATCTATTCCGTCGTCGTGTCTGTTTCCAACAACGATGTGACGTGATGACGACGACGAGACGGTCATTCTTTGACTTCCATTGACTTGTGTGTGCTCTTCCTTAATTATTATCTTGTTGTTATTCTGTCTCCACTGTCGCTTATTCGTGTCCTTCGGGCTTATCACTTCAACAACTTTCCACTGCACAAGATCCTCAAATCAGAAGAGAAGCACCACAATCAGTTCTCAAAATCTTGTTGTTATTCTGTCTCCACTGTCGCTTATTCGTGTCCTTCGGGCTTATCACTTCAACAACTTTCCACTGCACAAGATCCTCAAATCAGAAGAGAAGCATCACAATCAGTTCTCGAAACGGTAGGACGGCAGTCTTTGTCTTGTCGGTCTCCTCGACACTTCAAAAAAGAGACATTGCAAAAAAGAAGATCAGTTTTTTGGAAATTATACGAAAATGTAGTGCAGGGATTGTGCGGTTGCAAGTGCAATTACTGGACAATAATAACGATATAAAATGAATCAAATCCGACCAAGTGTATTGATTTTGATTACTGTTGTGAGAATGGAATCTTTTTACGCGAATCATCAACCATTCGTCAGTATGGTTTAACCTATACAAAACACTAAATGGACGACAAGTATTATTGTAAAGGTGAGTAATAAAGTATGTTTTTGTAAAGGTTGTTTATCACCCAAAAAGGGTCAAAATTATCAGATTAATTTGATGTCGTAATCGTAATGGTAAACCGTGGGAATATCGAGGAAATAAAGAGAAAGGTTAGATAAAAAATGTTGTTTTGTTTATAATGTGGAAAGTCAAAGTCATTAGTAATGTTAGATTTTGGTTGTTTATCAGTTTTTTGGTCGGTACTTTGTATTGTATTTGTGTTTGTTAGTGATTGAATAATTTGTTGTTTTTGTGTATAAGAATTGACAAGGAATAATGGGACCTACACATGCAAATGAGGAAGTCGTCTAATAATGTCGTGTGTTTTGCGTTGTGCAATGGCATGCATGCACTTAGTTAAAGCAAAGTCCGGATGAAAAATTACGTCAGATTCTTTTCTTGTAGCTCCGAGAGGAAGGAGTTGAGTTCAAAGTCAAAAGTGAACTTGTGTCTACATTTCAATAATTATACGAAGTGTGCTAAATGAAGCTTGGAAGAGGAACGGTCACATGTGAATATGAGATGCGAATAATTTGTTATTTATATATTGAAAATTGAAGTCAGGATCTTTTCTTGGAGCTTTTGAAAGGTTGGATTGGATGTTGCATGGATAATGGATAGGAAACAAAGGAATGGGTGAAGGAAGGTGATACTATGTTGATAAGCAAAGCTGTGCAAACCACGTAGAGCCAGTTGAATAATTAGTGAGTTGACGAAGAAAGATTGTGTCCGAGCTATTTAGATTAGTTGCTATTGCTAGCTTGTTTCCCTCTTGCTCCTTGCTAATGTTAGAGTGTGCAAGTTAGAGTTTGAGCTAAAATGAAGTGTGAGACTTGAAATTCTAATCAGGAGCATTGCGCATCGCATAACTAAACAGTGGTTGCAACTAGCTTGATCCAGTTAGTTAAAAATCGTTTATCCTTAAAGCTAATGAGAAGACTTCACTCGTCACAGTCGACTTGCTATTCTTTTGCATTGCTGCGTCTTCTTATTAGAACTCGTCACTCCACGCTCACCCGTTCAGTCACTCAGTTGCGGTTTACCAAGGAACAGATATGAGCTAACAGGCTAATCTTAGTTGTGCAGTTGTTTTATAATTAAATACTTTATATCTTTTTTTTGTGATTGTGTTTTCAGTATTTTAAATAAGGAGAAAACGAAGTGTGCATTCGCAGAGGATTTTATACTAATACATTTACGAAACGAACTATACGAAGAAGTATTACACAGTGCAAAAAACGGAATCAATTTTAGTTTCGATTTAAAAAAAAGAAAGGAGAATGGAAGTGTTCAATGTGCTGAATAGTTATACGTCATTATCGGAGTCGCCACCGCCAACCCCACCGAATAGAGAGAATCGGTCTTTGGACAATCATGGCATGACTGAAAGGAGAAGGAAGATAAGTAACGGGTCCACGAACTCTTCTTCGTCCTCGACAATGTCTCAAGAAATCATTATGAATGAGCTTGGACGCAATCATTTCTCGTCACGGAGTCACTCGGACGACGAGTCATCGTCCACATGTTCCACGGCTGACTCATCAAACAATTCCTTGATAAGTCGACCACCTTCGAAAATCTTAGCGGCATTTGGGTCAGCTTGGAGACGTGTTCTACTCAACCGACGCAATCACGCGTACATTACTCGTGATGACCCTACTGGGAAAGTGACCTATTTAGGAAACGTTGTGACGACATGGGGAAAAGGAGATGGGTCACTGGACCGACCCGCGGCGGCTCTTTGGCGGAATCATACTCAAGGACGTGGTGCAATAAGAATGGTGATAACGGTCACGGCCCAAGGACTCAAGGCTCAAACGAGGGAACATGGGCTTACTGAATATTGGGCCAACAGACTCACGTGGTGTGGCACTGTCAACGAGTATCCTGACATGTTTTGTTGGATTTATCGGTAATTACGCCTCTTAATCATCATTAGTACTTTTGTGTCCTTAAACGTCCCAGACTAATATCTATATTAACCTTCTGTTTATTGGTTTCTTTTCAGACATGAAGGTCGAAAATTGAAGCAAGAGCTTCGATGCCATGCTGTTCTATGCGCAAAAGAGTCTCGAGCTCGACTTTTTGCCACAACATTGAAAAATCGACTGTGTGAAGCCCTCTACGATTTCAGACGGGAGAAGATAATCAGGCAAAATGCTCGCTTGTCCTTACTCAATTGTGTCAATTCTAGAGACATATCCAATGGATATCATCACAGTCTCAACGGGTCTCAACAAAGCTTAGTAGGTAATAGAGTCAAAGCACTGAACCAGAATAACTCATTTGATGAAAATGATTTACGCCTCACGAACGGGAACAAGAACAAGAATCTCTCCGTTAACAACAAGCATCACCGCAAGCAATCAATGATGCTCCGAACAAACATGAATACTTCAGTAGTAATAGACGCTCAAACATTATCCACGCAACCTAATTGCCCTTCTCAAAATTACAAGCAACCATTGGAGAAATCAAAGTAAGTCACTTGAGCCATTTTCTTTTTTTTTATTTGGTAAGATATTGATGTTTCTTAATTTACTAATGCAATTGGAAAAGACAGTGATGTATAATTTGCATAATTCTTTCTGGTCAGGTCTGCACCAAAACTTTCCTCTATTCAGGAGGAAGATGATTTCGACTTTGAAGTTGACTTTGAGGATTTTGATGGTTTGGATTACGACGCAGAGGTAAATGAAGACGACCTAGAAGCAGGAGAGGAATTAGAAGCAGTCGGGGAAATCAGTCGTGACCCGATGGATGGACAGGATCCAGACGTGGAGGATGACGTCAATATGATCATCCCAGCGTGCGTGCCAATGCCTACTTATTCATCCCATAATCTGTCCAATCTGCCTTCTTTATCAGGTTATGACAAAGTCGTCCACCTCCTCCACATTAAGGATTGTAGTGCCACATCCAATAACTCCAATCAGCATCCCAATGCTAAACCCAATGGTGGTAATCTCGTTGACGAAAACACATCCGATTTAGCACCTTCCGATCCGGTTGCAGGTGCAACCGCGTCATCAATTATCACCTCTACTGATAACAAATCCCATAATAATCACAACAAAGATAGGGATGACGACGAGTCGGAATCCGGCTATTCCGACGGAACCACGACCACCAACAATAACACTTCAACTAAAAACTCCAAAAATATCTCTAATGTGCAAAATACTACAAAATGTGATGATAATCACGACGAGTTTAGGAATATTCAAATTGATAATAAGATCGTCGTTGTTTGTGATGTTTGAGGAATTTTGCATTCCTTGTTAACTAATTCATACAACCTGCACTGTTACTTCGTTACTTTTTTGCCATTATATTGTTGAATTTTATTGAATTTTTTGACTTTCTCATGTAATTTTAATTGTTATGTTTTATTTTCCAGTGTTTTAATTGCGGAAAATGAAAATATAGAAGAATTGTGTCATTATTATATTAAATTTTGTATGAAACTCTTTGCATATTAATCTATTTCTTCTTTCGAATACATTTGTAGTTACAGCCAACGGAATAATCTGCACAGCACATCTCGTTAGATTTGCATTTATGACTTCTGCACGGATCCACGAAGCAATTAACGCCTCCAGGTTTCGCAGGTGGACATTTTTGGCCAGCTTATTAAGAAAACAATCATAAAAATCAATCTCAAATCTTAGTTAGAATTGTTAATTAGTTTGCAGAAATAATAACTGTTACCAGCTACGATCACCAGAATAGCGAGGATCGACAGTATTATCAATGAATATTTCATGGTTCTTTTCTATAGGCTGAAATTTATAAACGTGCATGCGTTTGGCATGAGCATCACTGAGTCAGTTAAATGAGCTATAGGTCCAAATCCAGTTTTATTAACCATTTACTTCATTTCATGACATAACAAAAGTCGAATGATTGCGTTTGCAGTTTGCATCTGCATGTCAAATCCGACCGCGAAAGTATACTGTACTGGTAAATTATACTCTTACATGATTTATTAGGTTGATTCATTCCTTGCTAATGTGAAGTTATTATGATTAATTTAATTTGAAAAGGTTAAAAGGTCGTCATGTCCAAAAGATTAGCAGCTAGGAAAAAAATAGTAAAAAGGCAGTTTTTATACTGCTATTTATAATATCTAAACGACGATCCTCGGAAACATTTAAAGCGAAGGAACGCATAGAGTCCCATTTGGATTGTTAGTACAGACTACAGACAGAAAAAAGATTGTCATCACTATTCATTGTCATTATCAATGATAATGTGTATGGCAATCGGCAATGTGAGATAAAAGTCAAAGTCAAGAGTCTCATTCGCGTGAGAGAAGCATGGAAGCATCCATCCACTTTGTATGTAAAAAGCATTCAGTAATTGCATTACGACCTTCACTTTTTTGCTTTGGACTCTGGACAAGGCCGAAAATGTCTATTTATCAGCGATAGTAGAAGCGGACTGAGCACTGGAAAGACTGCTGAAATCTGGAATTATATGAAGGAAGCGCACGCTCTTTTGTGGCGATGTGAATAAACTAATAAATAATGAATGCATTGAATACTCAACTGGCAATTATTGACGACAAAAGTTTCCGAACAATTTGCTTGTCAACAGCTAAGAAAATGAGGTTGATTCTATTGGTTTTGTTTGTTAGCCTCGCTAGCATTAATAAAGTGAATTGTGCCCGGGTTTTGTTCGTGTTGCCAATTGCCAGTCGAAGTGAGACTCATTTATTCCAACCGATTGCGTTTGCTTTGATGAACAAAGGACATGAAATTGTGTTCGTTGCTCCGAATTCTGTCAAGGGCGCAACCCTACCGGGGAAGTATAGGGTGGTCACACCTGTAGCTCCAGTGGTAGATGAAGACTTCTTTGTTGTTCCGGATCCAATTGAGGAAAGAAAGTTAGCCAAAAATAAGTTGTCTTACATCGCTTCAAGTGACATGTCATTCATGATCGCCATGTGTGAAGACGTTTGGAACGACCCGGATTTCAAAGATTTGTTGAAAGAAAAGTTTGACTTGATCTTCATGAGCGGATTTTTCAACAATTGCTTTGATGGTCTTGTTGACCATTTTAAAGTACCATTTGTCATGATGACATCAATGCCTACAATAAGCTTGGTTTCCAGAATGACCACTGGATTTGGATTTCCACCTTCATTCGTTCCAGTGTCCATACTTGACTACACTGACAGCATGTCATTCCTGGAGCGAGTTTGCAATACTCTCATTGTTTGGATGGTGGATTCTATGGATTTGATGTTTCACGGGGTTGGGACTCAAATCTATCGAAAGCATTTAGGACAACAAACTCCAGAGTCTTGGAAAATTGAAAAGAATGCTAGCTTTTTGTTTTCAAACAGTCATCCTTTACTCAATTTTCCAAGACCAGGAATGCCCAACTTGATTGAAGTAGGTGGAATCCATTGTCAAGATGCCAAACCGTTGCCCAAAGACCTAGAAGACTACGTTTCTGGTGCAAAAGACGGCTTTATTATGTTTAGCATGGGCACGGTGCTCAATCCGGATAAATTCCCAGTGGAAATGAGGAACATGTTTGCCTCTGTTTTTGGCAAACTAAAGCAGAAGGTCGTTTGGAAATGGAACGAAGAAAGTTTTCCTAATTTACCCAAGAATGTCAAGTTGGTCAAATGGTTACCTCAGCAGGACATGTTAGGTAATGTTATGGCGCATTCTCCTGTCTGTCCTGATACTTCATACACGAATTTTGAATCATGTTTTTTTAAAACAAACTGTATACTTTATTCTCAGGGCACAAAAACATTAAAATGTTCATTACACACGGAGGACTGCTGAGTACAATGGAAGCGGCTTACCATGGCGTCCCTTTGATTGGACTTCCTGTTGCTGTCGATCAAGATGTGAATATCATCAAAGCTGAAAAACTTGGTTTTGCTATCTTTCTTGAAATTTTGGAATTAAACGAAGAAAAAATACTGAATGCGATTCAAGCCGTTTTGACAAATGCGAGGTGACCTGGCGCACATTAACCTTGAACGAGCACAATAATAAAAAAATGTTTAAAAATGAAAATATACCCATTTATATTTTCAGTTACACTAAATCAGCCTCAAGAGTCAGCAGCATCTTTAAAGATCATCCCGACAAAGGGCCACTAGAACGTGTTGTGTATTGGACCGAGTATGCACTCAAGTATTCTGGAGCTGAGCATTTGCAGTCCCCCGCAAGACATCTCAATTTTGTTCAGTTTAATTCTTACGATGTCCTTGCGTTTGTACTTTTAATTTTGCTAATTTTAGTTTACGTTTCGTACAGAATAATGCGTTTCGTTTTCGTCCTATGCACATCATTATTTGGCACTCGAAAGAACGGAGTAACGCATAGAAAATCAAAAACACAGTAAAAATGCATTCCTTTGCCGATTTTGTCATAACAATTTATTGTACATCGAAAGTTGATGCCAAACGTCTAATAGTATAATATTAGTTTGAATGTTGTTTCAAAAATTACTCAAATAAAAGTTTTAAAAACCTCGGTATGTCGTAAACAGATTTTTTAAGTTTCCGAAACGGAAAATGGCAGAGGATACGAAAAAGGAGGTATTGCCCAATGGCGAAATGACTCACGTGACGACAGTTTACAAAACTTGTTTGGATAAATGGAAACATGGTTGTGATCCGAATTCTGTGTGTTGGACTTACACTTGGAATGACAAAGAAGCAGCGGAATGTGTCAAACAAAATGAAAGTATCGTCACAGAGAATAGCAATCTCCCATCATCGTCATCCTCATGTTTCGTGTTTCAAGGAACCAAGCATGTAGACATTGACAAGAGGGCAACTCATCCACCCGGTGTGTCACGACAATTCAGAGAGAAAGCGGCGGCTGGAACGGTTGCACCGACACCGACAACCAGTTCCGAGTCACTGTGGTCACACTCAAGCACTGGAACTGTCGTACTCGCTCCGAATATCGTTCTCGGTGAAGACAGAATCAAAGGGAAGTGGAACAGCAAGAACTGCCCGGTTTGCACGAAAGACACTATCTGCGCTGCATGTAATTTAGCACTGTATGACGTCAACAAGACGGAACGACTATGGACATTAGAGGAATGTCATGAAACTATGCAGAATGCAATGTTTCCGAGTCTACAGAAAAAGGATAGGATAAATGCAATCTTTGCTCGGGATGGATGGAAACTTTTGTGTGTACAAAAAGGGTAAATCGCAACACTCCGAAACATAAAAATCTGATTACATCATCACTTGAATTTAGAACTTAAATGTAGACACTTAATTCTTAATGACGTAATTTGACGCAGAATAAAAACACGGAATCAATTGGAAGGACTTGAAAAAAAGGATGAATCTGTGTTGAGCGTTTTGAGTGACAGAAGCGGCGCACCGGAACGCGCCGCAGGAGTTGACGTAACATTAATAGAACCAAAACATTCGATTCCAAAATCAATTACACATCACCATTTCTCAAATTACGATTACGAGTACGCTTACAGAATTCTTTTTGGAAAGTGCAACTGTCGAGCAAAAAAATGGACTTTGAATGACAATTTATTGTTCACAATTTCAGTAGTTTGTTCCCGAAAATTCACTTGGTAGCCTCCCTTCGACCCTTTGCTGACGATAAGGACAAACCTTATGATTTCGTCGAAATCGAATACCGACAATCCAATGTTCGCTCCGAAGAGTATTTCCGCGTGACGGGAGGTCACATTCGGCACTTGAAGCCCCTAAAATCCGAGAAAAGTTACAACTCCTTCATAATCAAATCAACACAAAAAGAAACCTTTTTCCAGAACTTTAATTACTTCCTGAATGAGTTGGAAGGAGACGTTTGGTGGAACGGATTCCTCATCAACTGCCTCAACGATCCATCAGAGAGAATCCCAATTGTCAATTTTGATATCAACAATTGCCTTCTGATCTTTAGCACGAAGAAACTATCAAAATTCAAAGTTAGTTTTGACGTTTCCCGTGTCATAATCCAAGCCGAAACTCTACATGGAACCAAACAAGAATTCCAAGTTCACTCATGCACAAGTGCAACTGACATTAAACAAGTGACCGTGAGCGATGTGAGTGCACCAGAATACATCATTTCTGTGCAGTTACCATTTCAGAGCTAACTTATTAGTTTGTAATTACAAATTATATAATTTACTCCAATAATGATTTATTGCTAATAAATTCCAAGTTGGATCCCATAATTCCACCTTCACCTTCATAATCAGTTATTCATGACAGTGCTATGAACTGCGGCAACCTCAACACAGTTAATTATAAACTACATAGGTCTCAAGAGCACAAAAGTCAAGTGTAGTTAACAAGCATGTAATATCATAATCAACTAATATTTAATCAGAGAGAGAGAGAGAGTTGGAAGTTGAAAAAAAATGATCCAGTTTTGCTTGATCCCACCGCTCCTTGCAGCATGTTCATAACCATAACCGTTCCTTTTTTCATGCATTGTCCATGTCCATGCCAAATGGTCATGTCAGTCAACGTTGCCCATGGCCCATGATGATTGGCTTGGCCCATTGCACTCTGTCAGCATCTCATGATGAGTTACTGAGCACAAGACCTTTTTGCCACATTTTTAATCAGTCACTTGTGAAGCTCTGACGTGAGTGCACACGGTGAGGCGGGGTTCCATTCTTTCATTCAATCATCTTAATTACCTCGTTTACCGTGAACATTGTGATTGTGAGCTGTGAGTGACCAAGTGACTCTTTCGGACCTGCTCTCCTCAACATTGTTTATGTAAATCATATTAGCACTCCTTCCAGAAATTATAAAAAATGTAAGACACACAAACTATCAATTCATAGCCATTACCATAGGTTTTAAGATATCGAATCGGAGCAAACAAACGAGCTATTTATAGAATTGATAATCATCATAATCCCCGAATGATAAACTTCCTGTAATCACAGCATCACAGTCAAAGTTAAATCCGATTGTCCTTACATTCCAGACAAATTCCA
>JABASF010002396.1:0-15005 GCA_019776145.1 Harlomillsia oculata
GCTCATCAGCTCCTTGCAAAAAACCATCCAGGAAAAGAGGTCGTTGTAACAAAAACATAAAACCTCCATGGGACATCTCCAGACCGAATCACAATTGCTATTCCTGTGGACAAAGAGCCAAGATTCTAGCATTGATGAACAAAGACAACGCATCCGGATCCGGATGCCTTCATCCCAAACCTACAGCACCCAAATGTCAAGATGCCCCAGCGAAATGTTCTCATTGTCCTACTAATAACACCGCGCATCCCAACCCTCCTCGTCCTTATTGTGACTGCGAATGTGACCACCTTAGCCCTAAATTAGAAAGTGTCAAAAACGATCAAAATTCCACTGTCCCTCCTGCTCATCGCTGTGACCAATGTGGACGACAGGGAAGTGCACCCAAATCAACCGATCGTCATTCATTCAATCAAAGACAGGCGTGTCACGAAATCACTCGGTCGCCCGCACGGCCCGCACCCGCTTATTTCTCACGTCAAATGGACCTGGAATGTTGTTCTGACAAACAGTTGACAAGGTCTTCATTATGTCCATTGACAAGTCGTCACGATTGTGCTATCACTGGAACCACCAAAAATTACACTGTACCAAAAATGACAAAGAATGTAAATAATCCTAAGAAATAAAATTCTCCATTTCATGATTTCCTACACAGATAAAGATCCAATTTATTCCGCATTAGCGATTAGCCTATGCCCTATACCTATATGCGCCTATGCCACTGATTAATTGCATGCTGTATATTACGTAATCAATTTATTCAATTAACAACCACTTGTCAGTTGTCATCTTTTGTATATTGCACACCGTATGGAACATGGAAGTTTGGATTGCATGGATTTTCAGGTAAGCCGCAGCCTGCGTGCTTTTGTTGAAGCGACTAAAATGCGACTTCCAGAAGAAGCAGCTGGTTCAGTCCAGAATTTTAAGACGNGCATGGATTTTCAGGTAAGCCGCAGCCTGCGTGCTTTTGTTGAAGCGACTAAAATGCGACTTCCAGAAGAAGCAGCTGGTTCAGTCCAGAATTTTAAGACGTCCAGCTCCCAGCTCCAAGTCCAGATGATCTCTCCATTCCACTTTCGCTGCAGCTACGCGAACATGTGCTTCGATTTAAACCGATGACGGTGAAAAACGTGTAACACTTGTTCTTTTACCTTCTGAGTCATTTCTTATCTAATTAGAAACAACAGTAGTTTAATTAACGTGCCTATACTACCAATTTGCCGTATGCCGCTTTTGCAATATTGGCACGTTGTCAAAAAACTCAACTCGGTTCGACTTTTTTTTCACATTCTCATTTACGTCCTAGTTTTACGGTTGGTTGCGAGTTGTAACCGCTACACGTACAGAAATAGTCGCAGTTATATTTTCTATTTTTATTCGTTTCGCTAAAGTTCGTTACTTTGGTCGAAACGTCGGTTCGTGTCGGTTGGCCTTTTGAACGTAGCTGCACTAACATTGGAATCAGGTAAAAACCGTGTTTTGAATATCGTTAATGTGAATTTGTGACCTGTGGAGAAAGTTCCTGCATTCATTTTGTGTTTCTTCATATTTCCTTATTATATTTAGTTCACGAATGACGATAAAGTTTACACGACGGACGTTTCTTTAAGGAGTCTAATTTCGGGTTTGAATATTATTTCTTTATTGACTTGAAAAGGGTTGACTTTGAAAATATGAAATGAAATGAAAATCTTTTCTCTTTTCGTTTTGTCTCAGGTTCAAATTCAAATGAATGAAATGATCGTCCCTTCTGGTTTCTATGACTGAAATAACACAACAGTATGTACACTAGTGCACAAGCAGACACGTGTCAGAGCTCAAAATCTATGCACCTCGTGTGTACCAGTAAAACGTAGAAAGTTTACACAAGATAAAGAATAAAGATGACACGCGTCAGAAAATTTTAAACTTGAGTTAAGTTCTAATATGGCCAATAACGTGAAGGAAGAAGGAAAGGGTTCATTGGTGGAAGCAGAGACAGAGTTCTGGTCAATGTCACCGGTAATGCGTGAGCGTATAAACTCGAATGGAATGGATTTCTCATTGAGAATGAAGGAGAAAGTTGACGATGCGAATGTCAACAATAATCTACTCACGGTCGATTCCGTTCCAAGTGATTCCAGTTTAACAGATTGGAGTTCACTTAACGGAGAAGATGACTGCAACGAAACTGTACCATGTGAGGATGAGAATATTGACAACATTTCAATGGGACGTGCTTGGCAAAAGTTTATGGGACTGTATCAACAAAAGCTCGATGATATTGACCTAAACTTGAAAAAATGCGTCAATCCGAATCACCACGAAGAACTCGTAAGGAAATTAATATGTGTTTTCTCATATCAATTCATTATCTCAGGATTGGAGCATTATATGCACTAGACATTAATGTAAACTCTGATTAATCTCTTTCCGACTTGTTCAGATTAAAGAAAAAGTGATGGTATTGGGACACTGGTCAAAAGACGTCAGCAACCAGACAAAGTTGCTCATTCATATCGTTAACGAACTGGAAGTAGAAGCAGACAAGAAGATAGGACATATGAAGAAAAAATTTCAAGAATCTGCGGACACCGCCAAAACACATATGGTCACAATGAACCAGTATGAAAAGCAGATGTTGAGTTTTGAACGTCGGCATACGGAAACGCAGAAGGTCCTCGAGGTATTAACAAGAATTGAGTCTGTGTCCCAATTGATCCGAACACGAAACATTAGCTAGGCTGTATACTGTTCTTTATTTTCAGGAAAAAGAGAAGCACATTTCAGCACTCTCACGAGAAGTGAAAAATTTGCATGAACGGGCGGTGTTGTTGGCCAACGACAATGAAAGTCTCATCTCTCTTTTAGGACGAATTCAACAATTTTCATGTTGGGACATCAACGGACTGGAGTTTACCAAAGCCACGTACGACCAAGTTTTTGGACTCTATCCAACTTTAGCTGGGTAAGATTTATGTATGATTTCCAATTGTTATCTTGACAGGAAATTGAAATGTTAACTCTAATTAGTACCAATTCTGTTTCACAGGAGTGAAATTGTTACTGTCTTTTCTAAGGAGAAAGTTCAGCGTATCACTGTAAGACTTTTGTTTTCCGTTTTTTGTGTTTGACAACGTTGCAAATTGAATTTTATTTGTGTTTAGGACGCAGAAAATAAGGTGGAACAGTTGACGAGTCAATTAAAACTTCTCGAAGATTGTGTGGAATCTGTTGGCAATCAGTTAACTGAAAAAGAAAGGTAAACATTTCAAGGAATGTCGTACGAGTTACAAGACCCGAATCAACTTCTAATTTCTTATTTCCTTATTGCGCTTCTGCATTTTAGTTTGGTAAATACCTTACAAAAGAAGCTAAAAGAGACATGTGCGTCGCTGGAACAGAGCCGTGAGCTGTGCAGGAAAGTTTCTGAGGATTTATCGATGACGAAAGCGCAATTAGAAAATGTTGTCCGTACACAGGTGCTCAAATAGGATTAACGAAGCCAAGTAGAGTAATTAATTCAGTGTAACGATTGGCATGTTATAATATGCTTTGTTATAATTGATAGAAAGAAGAACTGGAAGACCGGGATGTTAGAACGCAAAAATTGAGGACGCAATTGGACCGTCTGAACGTTGAGTTTGAAACGATGGTGTCTCAGCGAAATGCTGCAGTTCAAAGAGCCACTTTCTTTAAAGACCAACAAGATAAACATGTTAAAGAAATTCACACTTTGCAAACCTTAATCGCTGAAACTCAGTCGGTAAATTATTTAGTTGTTCTTAAATGTCATGTCGAAAGTTTAAATTGATTGATTTAGAATTGGAACTGATTTTGCAAATGGTTAAACAATAAATTAATACAAAGTGCTTCTTTTTTCAGCAATTGTCGTTGGCTCAGACAACTGCACGAGAATTCAAACTATTGCAAGAAAAGGCAGCTTCTTTGGAAGGGCAATTGAAGGCAAATGAAGCAAAAAATAAAGAGTTTGGACAGTTGCTGAAACAAAGAGATGAAGTTATTGAAGATTTACAGCAAAAAATTACCGTTCTTCAACATAAGGTTAGCAATTACGTAAAACCGAATCTGTTTCTTGTTACCGTATGACCTTTTCCTTTTAATCCTTATTCACAGACATCAAAGTTAGAATCCCGTATCCCAAAACCTTTATCATCTGCCTCGTCTGATAAAAGTCACGACAAGGGTTTTCATGTAGAGCAAAAGCCCACAGTGATCTCAGTTCCTGTATCTCGTAACAAAGTAGCTCAGAAACAGCCTAGTAGTGCATCTTCGCGTGACCGTTTGAAATCGAAATATGATGTCAATGACAATCGGCAGAAATCGTCTGCGAATTCTTATGTTGATCGTTACCGTCGTTTTGGAGCAGATAACAAGCATACTAGCAAAAACCCGACTGGAAAGCAACCGAAGCAAGGCAAAGTTCTTCCTCTCGGAGGTAAGCTTTTTCCGAAAATCTCCTACAGAAGTACTAAACGAAATAAAGTGATAATAGCAATTGTTTTGCAGTTACAAATGCGTCAACAAACATTACAAGCCATAACCCACTTGCACATCATGTGACTCTTGATGCGTTGCTAAATGTTGTAAAGAAGACTTCCGAAACTTTGTTAGCAAATCATGAATGTGAAAAATCTGGATTTGTCGTGAAAGCCGGCTACAGTCGACATCTTGGTAAAAGCACGTCGCGTGAAAGCGTGGCAACACAAGAAGTCACAATTATTAGTTCACCGTCGGATACTGCTGAATCCACCATAAAAGTTAGCCGAAGGACATCGAAAAATCGTCTTCCATCCGTACCACCAGTTCTCGTTTCCGCTTACGATGAACTGTATGATAGTTCGACATCTCGATCTCGACCGTCTTCCTATCAAACAACTGTGCGTTCCTTTAAAGAAACTAACAACAGCTACATAAAGAAATCAGCAAATAGCACTGAAAATTCAACTGCATTTATTAGGAGTGAATTTCCTCGAATGCCAGTGCGTATACGGCCTGTCTCTTCATCCTCTGCGGAAAGTGTTCATGATCGTTATTACGAAAATAATACAACGGACTAAAATTATATTCAAATTGTGATTGTTGTAGTTTACATAAAACAAAACGTCCTGCCACATTTTATCATTTTATTGAATGTGATTAAATTAATGTTTGACAAAACTCCTGATTAGTCCTGATGTATTGCTATCCTTCCTTATTCTGTCCTACTATCAGTGTACTGAATTTTTCATGTGTACGCCGTGACTTTGTGTATAATTCTTTCAGAGACAGACGTGGGATCAAAATAGCAGCGGAAGTCAAGTATCCGTCACCAAGGATAAAGAGGTAGGTATTAGTAGTAACAACATATTATTCACTAGTACCGATCTCCGGCACGGTGAGTCAACCGTGTCGTGTCGGTCCCTGTACATCATTAATCATTACGCTATAACGCTATTCATATATGAATGTGATTCTGATTTATCATGACAACTAACTGTAATCTTCAATGAAGGACTTTGATCAAGACAGCGGTTGTGTGGATCCAAGTGCTGGCATCATTTCAAGGTCCGACGATACGTTTAATATCGAAGAATTTCAACGTGAGAAAGTCAATTGGTTAGAAGAACGAAGGAACATGAACATTGAAATTGCAATGCAAAAGGTAACCATTCAACATCTACAGGACGCAATTGTAGCATACAAAAGAGGACAACATACAGTACCAGCACCTACATCCAAAACTGTAATTCCCACTAACAGTAGTGGAAATGTCTTTCAGATTTGAAACTTTATGGTCCTATAGTTATTCATCTATAGCTGCTTCAAAGTGTATCTGATCAGAAAATTGTAATATAATTGCACATTGGCAGACCGGCACATTGTTGCGAATATTCATATTGTGATAATTCATTTAAGCTATAGCCTGTAGTGCAGCTTTGTTGATATTTTCCACATGTACTCATTGTTGTACCAGATCATATCAAATCGTAAATGACTCCACTTAACGATGTGATTAAGTTGAATTAAGTTTGGGGGTCAATGAATCGTGTTCAGTCAATATTTATGCTATTATGACATTATGAGTTGTGATATCAAAGTGAATACGTCCATGCTATTTATTAGTATTCGGGTGAAATGGAATTAGTCAATTCACATTACAATATTATATGACAGTATTTTTAAGAGGTAGGTTAACGTTAGAAATTCAAATTACATGAGGTGCAGGTTTTTAACAAGTATAGTCGTATAGTTTACATTTTGTGCTAGTCGGAATTTTATCCTAAAAACTCTAAGTGCTCATTTTACTGTATTTTTGAATGTGTAAAAATCAAAAACGTTATTATGGATAAACTGATGTACATATAAAAAATAAACATGAAATTCCCATTATAAAAGTCTATTCTTTACACTACATCGTAATTGATATTTTCATCATTTCATTTCTAGGCGTTGGGGATTGATCATGCTGTCCATTCCAACGTGACTAGCGAACATGATTCATTTCAAGTGGTAATCATTACTTTTATTTTCAAAATTTTAATTTTAAGTCATCATTCAGGGCAACTAGACAATCATACTTTGTTATAAGTGTGGTTGTCTATTTCTAGTTATAGTTGCCCTGGTCATCATTCATCTGCAGATGAATGTTATTGTATAATGAAGAAGGTTGGTGCTGTCTTGTCTATCGATATCGTATCGTAAGATTGTTTTATCATTTTGTTTGTTACAGATGCGTCGTAGATTTATGGAGAATCTCAACTTTCTAAAAGCACAAAATTGCGAACTAATGGTAAATGCTGAGACAATGCGAGAAAATATAGAAAAGTTCGACAATTTCGTGAACACAAAACAAAATGATCTGTTGGAACGCATCATCGGAAATACTAGAAATAAAGCTGTTTCAGAGACAATCTCTTCCACAGGTCCCACGCCCGCGGTAGCATTCAGGGCTGACTTGAAGTCAACATCCAATTTCAATCCGAAGCCGCTGGATATCCCAGCTTTTCTGATGGCGGACAAAAGTTCCAACGTTTCTATGAAAAGGGGATGTTCCGAAGCAAGGGAAGATGATTCTCAGAATTTGATTTTTGAAAGTGTTAAGCAACTCCAAGATGAGAATGCATTGCTCAAATCAGAAAATGAGAATTTGAGACTACTGGCGAGATCCCAATGGCTAAAGAATGTTCCCGTTGATGATACTGTCAATAGAGCGTCTTCTTGTAACATGCCCTGTGCGGACTGCAAACGTCGACAATCCGATACGCTTTTGGATTCGTCCATTGATTCGGGTTCTAATATGTTACATTCTCTCTGGCATATGAAAAGGATTTATGAGAATTCCGAAGAAAATCTACGCTTGCAGGATAAACACCTTCAGCAAAAAGATATTTTGGTAAAATTGTGCGCTTTGTAACAGTAAAAATTCCTGTCTGCCAAACACTAAATACTAACATACATTGTGATAGATCGCGAATCTGGAAAAATACTGTAATGAATTACGCTGTCATTTGGCCAACGAGAAACGTGCGAAAGAATATTCTCACAAAGGGGACATCCAAGGCACCACATTGATCCAGTTGTCCAACAGTGTGAGCCAAATGGAGCAGGAATTGCATGAACTTCAAGCGAAAGCGAATCAGGTACAACGTTTAACCTTCAAAGTGCAATGTATATTCAAGTTTTTTTAACAACTGACTAACAAACTTTGATTTACAGGTAGACAAAATGGATTCCGAGTTACAACAATGTAATCGGAAGTTGGTAGACGCTAACAAAACATCTCGTGCATTACAAGCGGACAATGTTGTATTGCTAGATGTGATTTCGCGGCTCAAAGTTGACATTCAAGAACTTAAATTTCAGTTGGTTCAATCGGTACTACACTTCTACACTATTATTTTAAGAACGCCATTGGATTATTAGGCTATATAGTACATTGTAAGTTAGTAGTTAACGAGTTGCTTTTTTAAAGTCGAAAGATAATGCGGGTTTTGGTACTTCTCCTTATTGGGATAACAATAACATGGACAATGAGAAAGCTTCCCAGGTTGAGCAGGTCTGAAGAATTTCATTTTTCTTATAGTTTAATACAGAATATTGTGTAGTCATAATAATGAGTAACCGATTAATGCATCATACGCTAATGTTGACAACACACATTTATATTCAAAGGATTCATTCCTATCGACGCCTCATACGTCCGCATTCAAAAATGGCGAAGGCGACAACAGGAGCGGGTCGAACCAATCATGTCGTGATCTTGGTCATAGTATGTTCTCACATTCGCGAAGTGCTGTTGACGCGGCACTAGAAAATATGAAACGTAGAAGTTCTTTGACAGTGAACAAGAACAAATTATTAGATTTTGCATTGTAATTGTTTGCTAAGTAAGCTTTTATAAGATAATCTCACTTTGTACGTATGGTATGGTTGATGAGCCGCTCGGTCTGAACTCTGTGATTGAAAACTTGATATTTTAATACTATACAATGAAAAGAATAAAACACACATTAAAATATAGTCCTGTTCTGTCTTAATGTTTAATATCGATTCTTTCGGCTGATTTCTTCAACTATTGGTAGACGTGATGTTAAGACATGTTTGTACTTTGTAGGATGCAGTATTCAGCATACGATAACACATACAAATTCATCGGTTTGATGACATAGACCAGCAAAGCAACACAAGGTTGACTTTATGACTTTGGCGATTTGCTCAAAAACCATGTTCCTTGCTTTTTCTTAAGCATTGTTCTTAAATCTTAACATTCCTGAAAGTTTTGAGTTCATTTTACACTTGGTAAAATAAACACTTTGTCTTTTTGACTTGTATGACTTATAGCTTGCGTGTTTACGTGCCACCGGTTATGGTAAACGCTGAGCCCACCAACGATAATGTGTCGATCAGCACTATTGGGAATTTTAGTTGCTTTGGAAATAACAACGTATAATGATTCGGATTTAGTTATCGAGACTGCGTCTGTGCGACTGACACCCTGGACGCAATGTGTCGCTCCGACTTGTGGACGAGTTTAGTACCCTGTTGTATAAAATATTAGCCATTTTGTATTACAGTGTACTTAGTAAACAGGTTTCGAGTGTGTTCGCCAGAAATTATGAATCAGAACTGGAATGTTGACATGAACGCAATCGCGGGGACACAAGGTGACGGCGACCATTACGTTCAACCGGTGTACCCAGTCATTCCGAGATATCCTGACGAATCGGACTGGGCGTACTCCATGAGACGATCCATGCAGGAAATTATTCCTGGAATGTTCTTGGGACCTTACGCAGCAGCCACTTCAAGCAGTAAGAGCAACTTGCTAAATGCAGGGGTGACACACATTGTCTGTATTCGTGACCCAAAAGAGAGACATTGTATTCGGATGAATCACCCAAATGAAATCAAGTACATGCTTGTTGAGATGCAGGATACCGAAACGCAAAGCATCATTCCGTTTTTGCGGGTACGACTCAGGCTCAACATTCTGTTGATTCAAATTGTTGTATTGACACGATTTAATGATTAACTAATAATATTATATTAATTGAATAATTTGTTCGCAGAACACCAACCAGTTCATCGACGAATGCTTGAATATGGGAGGCCGTGTACTTGTTCATGGGAATCTTGGTTGTTGTCGATCCGCTGCTTTGGTCACTGCGTACATTATGTATCGCTATGGAATGAAGTGCACTGCAGCTATGAACTATGTTCAGAAGAGACGATATTGCGTCTACATTCGACCCAGCTTTATTTATCAACTTGAAGAATATGAGCCGATTCTTCAAGCAATGGCAGTAGTTCCTCAATCGAACAATATCATGGGTGAATTTCGTCCAAACAAAAGATCTACTGATGATTTCGATGACAGTGACGACGGCGGTGACGGTGACACAGAAATGCAACTTGAAGTGGATTAATAAAAGTACGATCGACAATGTCCAAATCCATTTAGTCTTAAGGCCACAGCCTTCGTAAACAATAGTATATTTGCAAACTATTCATGTCTATCACTTGCACTTCTAAAGAATAAATTGTAATTTACTGCAATCAAACAATAGTGTGTTACATTACATAATGAAGTGGATGGTTTTACTTTTACTTGATTCTATATACAATATACTTCATAGTAGTAAGTAAGTATATTTACAATAAGAGTTAAAAGACGTGGGGGACAACAAAAACAAATAGAGTAGGAAAATCGAAAAGGATTACATTGTTTGTTGCTCCTTAGTTTTGAGCTACTAAAATTATTAAGAAATAGTACATTCCACACCCACAATTGAAAACTTAGAATTACATTCCTACACACAAACATTAAATAACTACTCTTACAACTTGAATTACTAACAATTTCCTTATCATAAATACAACAGTAAGAATAAAAATTCCTTTTAACCGGAACAATACGATGACTACAGTAGAAGTAGATGATTTTGTAGTTTGCACTAATTAGTTTTAACATTTTTCTATTCATAGTTAGAGACCTTGAATAGTCCAAGCACGCAATAATAGTGCCGTAACGTTTGATCATGGACAGACACTTAGAAATGACCGAACGATTACTGATGAAAGAGCAGAATTATCGCGATTATAAAATTGTTTACAATTTCAAAGACTTTGATCCTTCAAAAATGACGCAATGCAACATAATGGCTCACCAAGGATGATTAAACATACGTGGTAATTTTAAATTACTTATTAATGAACTAAATCCACAACTTTAAAGTTAAAATAGATAACCTTATACCAACTTATGACCCAAAAAATCCAAGGCAGCAACCCTTGACCTTAAAGGTTAATGAAAAACACGGAAAAATTATACGACTACTCCTCGGCAGGTTGAGAGTCTTCTTTAATGAGAATTTCAATAAATTCTTCAATCAAACTGTTTTTATCCGCCAGGAAGTCATCAGTGTCAACACCTGCAAATAAACAACGCACCGCGCGGTTAGAAACATATAAAATATTATTTAATAGCGATAGCGATACACTGACACTGACACAACAAAATGAATAAACTTACTATTTCTGAGAAGCAGACGCTGCTTCTTTTGATTTTGATATTGTTCATCCTTCCTCCTCCTGTAATCCTTCCACGAATCGATGATTTCTTGACGTTTCTCGAGCATTTCCTAAAATGAGACAAGAAATCAAATTAATGCAACTTTGCAACATTGCAACGAAATAATATTTTACTAAATGACCACGACTGTGCGCTTGTAAATAACTAGTCTTAATGTACCTTTGAAGCCTTGCTTCGACTCATTCTGTCTTCAGTTTCAAAGCGAGGACTGTACTCCTTTAGCTTCTTCTTGATTTCCTTAACCTGTGGATGGCTCAGAAGACAAGGATGTCGTGGTCTCCAGAACAAATTCCCAAAACGCTCCACTCGTTCCTTTCGGATTGATTTTCCTTGGAAGCTCAACAAGGTGTACCCGGTATCAGATACCTTTCCATGCCAAGCTGACACGCCAGCAACGACATACCGCCCAGTTGGATCCCATTCAACATCAGTCGTCATTTCAGGGGTTATTGTATTCATTATTGAGAAGTCGGATGTGTCCACAAATTCCAACGGTCCTTCCGCACTCTTTAACAATGCCAAAATGATGAATTGGCCTTGTGGAGCCCAAAACAGTGTATTGAACCGTTTCTTTTCGAATTTTTCTGTAAAGCAATATAAAAAGGTGTTTAAAATATTGGAAACTTATATTGGTATTTGGTATCATGTCGCACGTACTCAAAAGAGTTGGAGTGTCTCCCTTCTTCACGCCATAAAAACTTGTAGAAATATTGTTCTGATCCCCATGAATGATCGCGAATTTATTGCCGATAGGCTCCCATGAAAATGCAGAGATGGGCTCTTTGATCTCCACAGAGTCCACCGGAACCTGCTTTTCTCTCATGTGAAAGATTTCAAAATTATAATACATTCCCTGCAAAAAGCACAAAACAATATTATGAAGATTACATATTTCAATTGTATGCGTATGAACAGTATACTAATTATAATTTTCTTACACTGTATTTTGCATCGTTCTTCTCTTTCTTCACTTTTGCGTAACGATCGACTTTGACACACAAGAAGTCGCCTGATTTTTGCCAATGCATCCGACAATCAGCAACGCTAAACAGGTTTTTAGCTCTGATTTCATTTCTACTCGGAATTTCAAGCAGAGTTACTCGAGCTGGGACATCTTTATCTTCAGCTACCCAGTAAGAAATGATGTTGTCACTTGGGGACCAACTAAAGTCACGGACGCCAGGGATTTTAAAGCTTTTATTATCCAACAACCTGAAGCTCTGTTTGATTAAATGAGAGTCATAACGTTAAATTCATATTTTTAAGAGCAACAGACGGTATTAGAATACTAAACAGATAATAAATCCGAAATAGTGCATACCGGTGTTTCGTATATGGATAACGTGTCGGGACCTAGCTTAGCAAAATACTTATCATCGTGACTCCATTTAATAATGGGTAAGGACGATTTGAAAATGTCGCTGAACGTTCTCTTTTTGGCACCAGTTCTGATTTCCCAAATAATGAGTGCTTCTGGATTATCATAATGACGTTCCGCTTTTGGAGCAAACGTAACCAGGTACCTGCATTCACATGGTCATTAGTCATTAGTCATTATCACACAAAATGAGACGTATGAAATGTAACATCTAATTAATAGTCTAATTACCTCTCGGAAGGACTGAAGTCTATGAACTCAGCATTCGCATGGGCAAACCGATTAATCTTTTCGAATTTGTCTCCACCCCAAATAGCTACACCTTTCGAATGAAACGTGGCTAGATAGGTACCGAGAGGTGACCACTTTGCGATGGTATCCGTTCCTCCTTGCCGATTCATTACTTCAGTCGGTTCTATGGAGTTGAGGCATACTTGGATGTCATTGGATTGACCATGTCCACCTTTCGACATTCCTAACTTGATAATGCAGTACTGGTCATACGAATGAGGTTCCATCAAGTAATACCAAATGTTTCCGGGATCTTTATAAGGTTGAGGTTCAGGCGTAGTCCATTCATCGGGGATGTTTTCATATCTGTAAAAGTATCAATATTATAGTAAAATTATTCATTTGTTTAATCCGCACCAGCATATTTTACCTAGTGTAATGCTGTATATCACACTGTATCAGAAAAGATTAAGCCAAAAGTTTCTATCATGTAAATCAATTACAAATAGTATCATCATTTTTAAGGTAGAGAATTATAGCAAGTATTTATTGATAACACAGTATAACTTACTTTTCAAAATCGGTAAAGACATTCACAGTGAGAGTGTGGGACTTGTCAAACTTGTATCCATCTGTGGCTTTCATTGCTTCTAGAGCACATGAAGGATGTTGGTACTCAACGAACATGTATCTGATATAAACAGCCGATTAAGATTAAGGTATTTAAAAGTACAAATGAATTTCATTAGACTTATAAAATAATAATAACAATATGCTTACGTAGTATTCCCTTCAACTTCCGCACTTTCATCAGTATTGAAATGTTCATTGACAATAGTTCCAAACTTGCCAAATATCTTTCGGATGACAGCTTTCAACTTGTCAACACGATCAGCCCCAACGACCGGCAATCCATCGACAACAATCACACTTTCCACCCCGTCCATTTCTCGCGGTTTTTGCCGAAGAACATCTCCGCATAATTCTAGCAAGACAACAAGAACATAATTGAAATGATTCTTCAAAATAATCAAAACTACAATATAATAGCCACAATAATCATCATACATATAATCATCATTTATATAAGAGAAAGTACCCTCGAAAATCGGACATATGGCCAAAAATGCCAATACAAATAACAAAAATTCTCAGCATTTTATGGACACAAAACAAGCACTTGAGACAACTTTAAAAAGTCCCAAGTCCTACACCCGAAGTTAAATAAGTTTGTATGCATACTTAAGTAAACAACTATCCGCTCAACTATAGTTAATCCTTAAAGACCTTTACAAGCCGGTACAATATACAAATGGCGTGCTCCGCTCGTTTACCTTCATCCGGAATGTCGTCGACGAAACCTTCAGGATCTTCAAAATCCGGTTCCACGTCCGTATGATTCTTCGAATCCCCTGAATGGTCTATACTATCTTTCTTCTTCGCCATGATGATACTTTTTGTTTAAGAAAAATGTCACAAAAACTGGTCACAAAAATGGGAGAGAGAACAAGACACAATCCTGAGTAGTTGGATGCATGACACTACAAGTTGGACTGTGGCGCTCGCACAATGTAGCATAGCAGCCAGGCACGCAGTTGCATTGCAGCATTGCAGGGTCTTCTCTTCGGTTTACCGCAATCTTTATAACCTAACCTAACCTAACTCAAGGCGTGTAGCTTATAAAATGCTTATAAAAAATCAAATAGACGGCTGAACTCTATGACATATGTATACGTGGGCTTTATGGCTTTAGACATTGATTGACAATTTCGAATGCTGATTCATTATGTTAACCTAATTAACCTTAACCTTACTGATCTCACTGACCTGACGTGTAACAGTTGGGACCTGCCAACATTTAAATTACCATAAAATAGTTTTAGTTTTAAAATAATGTATGAAACGGCGGAACAATCATTTTAATTTAATTTTATTTTAATACTTTCAGTTTATGCAGTTGAAAAAGACCTCGCAATTATGACTATCGTAATTACTAATTACATTAGGAGGAAGGAAGGGACGGTGGGCTTGAGCTTATTAGGAGGTAGGACGAGGCGGTGGGCGGGCGCCTACGAGGAAGGAAAGGGATAAAGGGCGGAGAAAGCGGAAAAACGACGGAAAACGCAAAAAACGGCAGAATCTTAGGAGGAAGGGGCCCTCCGCCGTTTTTTCGAGGTCATTGTTGAATACAAACGAACATCATTCATCAAAAGTACTACTATGGAATGTTATTATTCTACCCGGAGCAACCACGGCATCCACAATGAATGCACTCCACAACTTTGCCCTGTGAATCAAAAAATCAATTATTTAGAA
>JABASF010002397.1:0-15003 GCA_019776145.1 Harlomillsia oculata
AGGGCCACTTCTTCATGCTGAAATGAGGAAGGGTCGTCGGTCCTGGGTCCTCTGTCCTGTCCTCTTCACTGCTCTCATCAAAATTATGATGTGCTGCTCTTCCATTAGTGTATTAACTGTATCATGCAGTAGTTGTTCCTTCCTTCCAGTCATTGCATTGGACAGATAGGAAGGACGGCAGATTCCAAAAAGTCATCTTATGTATGCTCATCATCGCGTTGCATCATGAAGACTTATACCAATGCATATTTATATAGGCATTTATATTGCTCTCATCGTCAGTGCATAGGCATTTAGGCTTATTAGGCTCCTTTCTCTGTGGTTTGGTTAGTATAGTTTGTTGTTTGTTCGTTCGGTTGGTTGTTTCCTTTTCTTTCCCTGCGTTCCAGAGCTGTCGAGAGCTGCATAGTTGCATTCCAGAAGAGACTCACTCACAGCAGCGTCACAGCTTTAGGACCTAAGAGCTAAGACCTAAGACTGAGGCCAAAGGCACCTGCTGCACCGGGCAACTACAATAACAAGGAGATTGAGGAGAAGAATGCGCAGTGAAGCGTAATGAAAGCATTATTACAAGATTGAGCTGCAGTGTGGGCATTCCTACTCCAAATTGACGCATCATGGACACGGCACGGACGACGGACAGGACAACGAATGGAATGGAATGGACACGGACCAACAGTTGACTTTGCTTGCCTTTGACTGTGCGGCGTGTGCAGTCCCAAAGTCCCAATATTGTATACACTTGAGATGAAAGGGATGATGATGATGAGACCGTGTGTGTCTTGTGCTTGTACTTGTGCCATCATCGTCAGCACCACCAAAGACCAAAGACGATGATGAAACCAGCACTAAAAAAAGATATAAAAAGGTCTTCGGTGGTGGTGGTGGTGGCAAGTGCAAGTGCAAGTGCAAGTAGTGGAAGTTAAGAAGTGGTTGGAGATGACTGAACCCGATAAAATGTAGCATCCCTCCTCGAGTGGACCCAGTGGACCGACGGTGTGTGGACTGACTCGGGCAGTGAGTGAGTCGCAGTCTCATCATATTATTGTTATTATCATATTCCTTGTCGTCACATTCCCAAGACGCTTTTTTAACCATGGATTTTGGTCGACCACTGCCTGCGATCGGACCACCAACGCCAAAAACCGATGCATCTTCCATTCTCTTCCTCACTTTGCCTATATTATTTGACTCATCTCATCTCATCCTCTCTCTGGGCTATGCAGTGTATGGATGCAGTGCCGATGTGCCATGCTCCAACTCCAACCTCCGAGATTGTTGGTGATGATGGTGTCAACTGGATTCCATGCTGGTGTAATGCTGCATTATATGCCACACACCGACCAAAAGTAACTCCTATACGGACAATCTTCCATGTCTCCTCGTTCAACAATACAAAGATGAAGATGGGATGAATGGGACAGGAGAAGGAGAAGGACCATGGACCACTCACTTACAAAACACGTTCGACCCTCTGACTCGTATTAAGAGAGACATTGCAGTCGAATCTTCTTCTTCTTCCTCTTATCTCCACCGATCAATTCCTTTGCGTTTGCTGCTTTCTTCCTTTCTTTTCTTCCTGAACGGCTTCATCCCGTCCTTTCCTCCGTCAGTTGGTGTTGGTGGTCCACTGTCGTCACTCGTTCACTCCACTTTTATTATAGCCATTGCACTTGCTTTGTATGCTTGTACTTGTTTTGCTCTCTAATTCGTTAATGTTCCAATAAATCTGTCCCTTCTTCTCATCCTCCATCCTTCGTCGTCCCTTAATAACCCTTAAAAAGTCTGCGATGCTGTCGACTGACAAGCGAATGAGACGTTTGCTTTTTCTTTTTCAGAGTGGTTTTCTTGTCGTTTTGGTCTCGTTTTCCAAGTGACAAGGATGACACGGTCCTTCGTGTTCGAACAAATTGGGACAAAAGCGCGCCTCGCTCATCGGAATTCCAATTACTAATCAGAACACAACACATTGTCACTCCTTCTGCCTGCTGCCTTTGCCTTTCCCTGCTTCCACTGCATTCCACAGCCAAAACCCAACCAATTAAACACTTCCTTTGCCTTTTTTGCCTCTTTACCTTCCTTATCACTTGATTATTCCTTCGTTCAAGTCAAGTCAAGCCGAGTCAAGTCAAACCGAGTCCATTCTTTGACTTGTTCTTGGTTCTAATTTCTAATCTTCTAATTCAAGCCGAGTCCGAGTGTATTCTATGACTTGTTCTTCTTCTTCTTGTTGGCCGTGTGAACCTTCGTCAGCCTGTCAAATGGGATTTTAAAGAAGTCATTTCAAAGACGAGACGCGCACAGGGCACAGCCCTCACAACCGCAGCCGCAGCCGCAGCTTCCAGATTTCAAAAGACGATGACGAATGAAGAAATAATTCATTTTGTTCTCAAATTACTAGATAACCGATGCGAACAATCAGTAGCCAATAAACCACACCTACGCCTTCCTTGGTTTCTTCTTCTTCTTCATTCCTGTCCCGATGTCCCGTCCCACCGCATGGATCGGTCGGTCGTCGGTGCGATTGCAAAGAAAGTGACGTGTTCGTCGTCGGAACCCTTTTCTCTCTCATGTCTCATTTGAAAACGATGTGCTGCCGTTGTAGGACATGGAACAATATTCCAATATTGCCCACATCTCTCAAAAGTATGAGGTTGTCGGTTCCTTTGACTCGGGTCTCAAACACCTTCAACGCACCTTGTTCCTCGTTCCTCGTTCCTCGTTCCTCATCATCATCATTTTGCTTTTGCTTGCATCCCCCGCCCGCGCTTGCTGGCACTGACTTGGAGTGTCTCAGTCAGCTCGTCAGTGCGTACTGTAAACCGTGGCAAGTGGGCATTATTATGTAGTAGTCGTTGTAATAGTTTGTACTCATACAAAGGAGGCAGAGGCGTCACATTTCACATTACAGCAGTGAGCAACACGAGAGAGAGAGAACGACCGTCTTATTTCCATTTTCTTCTCTGCTTAATTCCTTCCGCCCCACACACTTTCCGTCCAAGTCTCCAAACTCCAAACCTAACCAAACCAAAAAGTCACATGGACGTAATTTACTACATTCAGCTCGAAATCCTCCGCCTGTGTGTCTCTTCTCGCATCTTCAGCAGAGATCTCAGCTCTCAGCTCTCAGCCTCAGCTCCTAACGATTCCCAAGAACAGCCAAAGCTGAATAAACGAAACAATGCGACGTCACTTTAATTACAGCGCATAAATTGTGGTATGAAAATGCTTCAAAGTGAGCGACGGACGATGCGGACGGACCGATGGACTTGTGCAAGGAAACTACTGGGCGAGAAAAACAACCGGATTATCGCAGGGAAATTAAGAACAATGAGCCCTTTTAAGCACCGACGGACGCGTATTTCCCAGACCTAAGAAGACTGAAGACGTCGCATAACAACGTCTAACGGCCATCTTTCATCCTCGACCTCTTCTCTGAAACGTTTGCATAAATAGACGCAACCTGAGCGTATTCCTGTATTGAGCTGGCTCAGACTCAGATTCCAAAATGGCAATGCGGCTCATCTCAAGTGAATCATCGTTAATTTAAAACACCGTCCACTTCCGGTGAGATCACGGCGACAAACGACCGTATGGTAATAAAATGTGTGCCAATACACCGTCAATTCTGTCAATCAGCGTAGAGTAAACGTCGGTCCGGAGCCTCTCACTCTCAGTGACAGCATATTTGCACTTTGCACAGATTAGATAATAAAGCATGTCGTGCCCAAGTGGACCGACGACAAGAGAATGTCATCGCCGTGCCGCAGGGAGAGCGTACATAGTTGACATTTGTCAATATCGGCACTTGAAAGAGACTAAAGCGTTAATAGTGGATCAGCAAATATTGACTCAGACGGACGGAAAGCTGGTGTGATGATGAGTGTGATCAGAATGATCACTGATCATCTGCTCCGTCTGCTAGCCTTGCTTCGTTTAGTTTGCTTTGCTTAGGACTTAAGACTTAGGAGAGTTGCAACGTTGCGCAGAGTGCAGAGGCGCAGAGTGCAGAGTCTCGTTTTCCCGTCCGACGCGACGGTGTAGACATCGTTAAAATCAATCAATTAATCACTTTGGATAGGGCGTTTGTTTGCAATCACCCGTTTGAAGGAAAACAAACAATGAGCAGTTGGAGGGGGAAAATCAATAAGAGAAACCCAATAAATCTGGAAGTGTTAACGAGCCAAGGGGGTCGATTGGCCGATGATTGCGAGAAACCAAGTCCAAAAACAGACCAACGAAACCAAAACTAACCAACCAACCTTCAAATTAGAGCGATGAGAAACATGGAATGAGTCAAGTCAAAGTCAAGCAAAGTCAAGCTCATGCGGCCGAAATGACCAAATCTGAACGAACGCGAACGAACCCTCACTCAACAAGGGGCACCGGGCACAACAGCAGAGTGAGTCAGTCAGATTCAGAAGTCAGTCAGAACAACGCATCTTCATCATCGTATCGTATCTGTAGGCTAATTTGATCATACGTTCTGATTTCTGATACCTCCAAGTCCAAAGAGAGCCAGAGCAGCCACTAAGTCTGGTCTGGTCTGGTCTGGTCTGGCCTAGTCTTCAAATCTTCAAATCTTTAAATTCAAATCAATTCAGTTTTGGTAGGGTTTGGAGATGTTCCGTACTAAGGTACGAAGGACTCATTCGTCCCGGATCTCCTCATCGTAGTATTTATGTACTTTTCTTTCTTTTTTTCCAGGTCTTTCCAGGTCCACCGGTCCACCGGTCCTATCCCAAAGAGATTCTCATGCTGAAGCTGCATCTGCATTGTGCATAATATGCAATATTAATATTAATATTATATCGGATGAAGCCGGACTGAAGCTGATGCATGAAAGTGTTGAGTTGAGAGCGTGAGAACCGAATTCTTGTAATCCCACCTCGAGAATTCCTTGAATCTCATCACACACTGTGAGAGACTTTTCCTCCTTGTGTATACTTTTTCTTAATGCTTGCGTTTTGGGTGCAGAGTTCACGTCTCTCTCTGAGAGCCCAAAGGGGCTCAGGTGTCTTCTGCTCGCTTACTCACTTTATGGCATCCTCACTCTATGACCAAAGATGAAGAGCATTTATAAGCTTTTTTAACCATTCCACCACCACCACCACATCAACATCCATCGGTGCGGGTCCATGTCCATAGTCCATTCCTCCATTCCACAATATGCTCTAAGTTGATGGCATTTGTGGATACGCACCATCCGTTTATTCCAGTCCACTCACTCGTCCTCCTTTTTTCTCTCTTTCTTTTGCTTCTGATGCCTGCATTCCAATTCCAATTCCAACCTCATCATCCATCCGTACCGCACATCGCATCTCATCTCATCTGATTATTACAACCTGAGCACCTTACGTAACGTGTACACGCGTATGTCCCTCTGGACGTGTAACTGTTCTTTTTTTTGAAGTTTGAGTGGACGAACCAACAATCCAACCTGTCAATTGCACCAATTTGAACATAGCGAAGGGCGAAAGGGGCATGTGGTCACGCAATTTGTCATTCCTCTCCTTAAGATCTCCTTTACTCTGCTGCATCGCATTCACACGCTATGCTCACACATTTCGTGTCTCATTTTCTCCCGTTGTTTACGACGTGGTGACTTCATAAAAAACCACCAGCAAGTCGTATGCAAACAGAAAGCAAGAAAGGACTCAGAAAAGTGTCACAGGCACCACCGTCTCACGTTATTTAAATACCTACCGACACGACACGCTTCCTTTGGTACTTTTGGTGTACATCTCCAAATGATTGCTACACACCTTCATTATTTGCCATTGCCACCACACACACACACAGCAAAAAGCACAAAAGCCACTTTGTCCTACCGCGTCGTCGTCGTCATCGTCGCCTGTTTTGTCCTTTTACTTTTTACCTTTTGTGTCGTGCTTTGCATACCAAATGAGTCAACGTGGACACCCTGCTAAACCTCGAACAAGGATTCTTCATAGCCACCCTTTAGTATTTCAATTCATTGCTGCTCCTGCGGATGCCGAGTTGTTGTGCTGGTAGTTGGCTCGTTGGTTGGTGGTCCTTCGCATCTCTTCTTCTGTTCAAAAAAGGACACTTTTTATTCACAGGCTCCACTGGTCTTTTGAGTGCCAGCTTTCAAGACGGCACGCGACAGCGTCCACTCCACCGTGAAATTACACCTTTTATATGACTGCTCACCTCAAAAGCAAAAAGTACCAACGATGCAACCACTACAAAAACGACATGAGATGATGAACACACCAAAACGGCTTTCTTTTCTACTTTACACGTTTACACTTCCATTCGCACAACAAAGAAATGTAATTACCGCGTCCAGAGTTCAGGTTTGTTCAGTTGCATTGCTGCCGAGTGCCACTGTCCAAAGGAACCGACCGACGTGAGTCATCATCGGCATCAGCTCCTCATCATCATTTTTCAGTCTCCCATAATCTGCACCAACCAAACCTATTTTGTGCAATGATGCAACAAAAAGCATGCGTCACTCGTTTCCCTACTTGAACTTGACTTGACACGTTCGACATCCTGTTTCGGACACATCATCGTCATCGTGTGAAACTGCCCACAGCTGCAAACAGGCAGAGCTGACTGTTTCGTTTCTCGTTCCGCCCAAAAACATAAATGCATGAGAGTCGTATGCGCCAATACATTTAGCTTTGCAAAAAGTACAAAAAAAAAATGCCAGGAGGCACTCGTTCGTTTAGTCAGCCTGAGATTGAGCCGATGAAGTACAACAAAAGTCCAAGTCATAGGAAAAGTGCAAAGGGAAGCACACACACGTGCTGGACTCGTTAAAGCGTTTAATGACGAACTGCACGCAAAACCTGAACTCTGCAGTCTGCACTGGTTGTGTTGGTGGATTTTTTTTTATGCTGATGCTGTGTTGGTCGGTGGTGGTCGGTGGTCGTCATTCAGTGAAGTATGGATTTGGAAATGGATCAAATAGGAATTGCAATGGACTGGTCAACTGGACAGTACTGGCCTCGTGCAGAAAAAGATGCAGATGACGATGAAGGATGAAAGATGAACTGAGCATTGGGCACTGAGGCTGAGTGCAGAGTGGACACGACGTGATGTCTTGTGCCAAGTGCCAGTCTTCATGCAGTTGTCATTGAATATTTCCAAAAATTGATGGAAAACGCCCTTTTCCTAGTGAGGCAAGGCATTTATTAGGCTCCCGTGCAATGAGTAAAGTAAGGAACTGGAAATCTCACTGCGGGCCTGCTGTCTCGTCAATTACTGTCTATATGAATTTGGACAAGTGGCTTCGGCAGCGAGTTGCCTCCGTCTGCGAGATCCCCGTTTGCTCACGTTGAAGAAGGAAACGTGTAGAAGCCATGTCATGGAAAATGCAGTTCATTTCAGATGATTACATCGCTGTTTGTAATCCAACCACGCAAAAGTTGTGGCTGCACAAGGCGTATAATTCGAGGAGAGAGCCAGTGCGATGTGGCTTTGTTAGTAGTTTTAGTTTTTAGTAGCAGGATTGGTGAGTGCCTCCTCCTGCGACAAAGTCCTTCTTGAGAAGCCCAAATTGCTCCTTTTCAAATCCCAACCCGAGCAAAAAAAATGTATGCTCCATCCTCGTCTCGTCGCACACAACAACTGCAACTGCTGTGAGTAAATCATCGCTTCTCACCCAATTTTGGTCCAAATTTTGGGCGGAGGACACAAACACGCTCTTCAAAATCTTCAAAATCCTGCTCTTTTCTGCTCACTTGGCGTATTTGTACAGGGAAAAACACGTTCAGCACTCCTGTGAGAGTCACAGCAGCAGTCACTGCAAGTTGCAATCCTCATCCCGAATTCCCTGCATTAACTACGTTTAGAGCACATAAAACGAAAAGAGACTTCATCTTCGAGCTCCATCCAAAGTCCAAAAGCAGACGAGAGCAACAAAGCCCAAGCAGACACAGTGAAATGAAATATTCCTGTAGAAAATGCTCTCTCCTGTTGGAATGAACAACAAAGTCAAGTCAGTCAAGTTTATTCGTCTCTTGAAGAGCATCTCATCTTTTTAATAGCCTTCTTCCCTTGCTTTGCGTAGGCAGACTTGGCAGACGCACACGGATTCGGCAGCCAAGGCAAGGTGAAGCAGGAGCTGAGAAGCAGTCGCAACTGAAACTTGACTGACGTGCAAAAATTCTTCAATATTTCGCAATATCGCAGCAGCCGGCTTTTTCATTTCTGGCCTTCAGTCCAAAAATGCCAAAACGACGAAAAAGTAAAAAGTAAAAAAAGGACTATGAAAATGCTCATTTTGTGGTTTTTTTTGCTTATTTAGCATAGGATTTTTTGGCATGGGGCGAAACAGAAACAAAAAAAACATGATTTTTGGCATTTGGCATTGGTTTGGCAATTAGCTTGTTGCATTCGGTTGTTTATTGCATTTTTTTGGACAGCATGGCTAACGAGGTGAAGGAATGCGCCAGGAATGCACACGGACGACCGAAAACAACAAAACGAACGCGTTAGTTGTTCCTGTGATTTATGTCCGAACGAGTTTATTTTGTGTTGATTTGTTGCACTCGTTGCTTCTGCGTTTGCTTATGGCTTGTGACTGGTCACTTGGCTTGGGAAAGTGGAAATAGAAAAAGTCTTTGGAATTCTGAAACCTTAATTTGATTCCTTGGGTTTTCTTTTCCCACACAGCGAGTCAAAATGTTTCATTTCTGTTGTGTTTGTACTTTGTTAGTAGTGCAGAGAAATGATAAAAATATACTACCCGTTTATTGGATTCTGTGCTTGTGATTCGAATTGGACGGATGAAAATGAAAGAGACGTACAAAGCAAGGAAACGAACTACGAAACAGACACTGGAAATGAAAAAAGTTGTTGAGTTTTAAGTTTATAAGAAGGAGAGATGGAAAAGACACCTCGCTGAGGTAGGAATGGAATGGAATGCCCTTTTAGCATCGCATAGATGCTCTGCATGACACATTATTTTCTTCTTCTTCTTCTTCTTCAACTTTTCTACTTCTCAATTCTCATCATCTCGCATCTCGCATCTCGTCCTCGTCATAAAACGAAACTAAACCAAAGTCACCAGCTCAACAGACTTGACTTCATCTCATCTCAAGTGAGCTCAACAGCGTTTTCCTCCAATTCCCATAAACGGACACACGAACAGACACACGCATAACAATCACACCACTATAAAACTAATAATATGCAACTAAACAACCCTGTTTTGCTTGCCGTACGACTGTAATCTGCAATCCAAATCCAAATCCACTCTATCTTCCAGTATGTAAAAATGCACTTCATATCAGAGGAATGTTCTGATAAGGTTCACAGTTCAGCCAAATCAAAATGTAGAGAGAAGATGCATTGTGCATTCAGCCTTGTTTTTCTTCGGAACTTGTGATGCATTTAAGGGATTTCTTCAAAACGCGTACGATACGACGACGACACACTTTTTTGAAGAATGTCAACTCTCCACTTAATTACTGTGATTTCAATTCAGTCAAGTTCCACCAAAAAGTACCTTTGGCTCACCTTTGACCTTTGGCTATATCTTATATAGGCTGTATAGGCTATACCTATAGGCACCGCTGCTATTAAGGCTCAGGATGCCGTGTCTCAGGTTGCCCCGTAGTCGAAGTCTCCATTTTCATGCATTTCGTTGCTAGGAAAGTCGTCCTCTTCTGTCCAATTTCCCACGTTTCCATGGAAATCATGAAATGCGTAAAATGAGGAAACCGAAGATGCGAATAAAAAGACAAGAATTCATGTTTTTTTCTAAAAATCATTACTTTTTATTTATTTTTAGAGATCAACAGAACAAAAGAATCATCCAACAACACAAATTGAGTTAATTCATAGATTTATTCATTCCTTTATTTATTTTTTTATTTTTTATACTTTTTCCATGTTATAACTATTTACAGTTGTTTCTGTTTGCTAATCCGTTTGCTTTCCTACTAACATTACTTTTATTGCACTTATAACTTGTTTGGAAGAATTTGAATTCCCTCAAATCATCATCATTTCTATAGATAAAGCATAGCAAGCAATCATGTCTTGTTTGTTTATTTTAGTGCTTTGTTTCGGTTTATAGCCTAAAAAGCCTAAGTCTAAGGCTTCCAAGCCTACAAAAGCAAAAACGTTTTGTTCATTCTTTATTTTTTGAGAAGAAAATTAAAACTCACTGTTTTTGGTGGTTTCACGCGCGCGTGTGGTTTGTGGTTTCGTTTGTTTCCAAGCAAGAAAAAAAGACGAAGAAAAGGTCATTTTTTAATAAACTATAAATTACAAATTATTACAAATTACAGCTAAGCAGAGGTTTTTTTTTACTATCATATTCATTTTTATGCGTTCTTCAGCTTTCGAGGCTTTCTTCCAGCTTCTCGAAACTGAACTTGATTTCTTTTTCTCACATATTTTATAATAAAATGAATCTTCAAGGCCCAAGGCTGAAGGGTGCGAAGGGCCACAGCCACATTTCAAGTATGTACAAGTCTAATGCAACATCAACAAACACACAAAGTCGTGGAGGCAGAGTGAGAATTGAGAATGCAGAGGCGCGTCCAAGTTGGAGAAAGAAAGGAGGAAAGTGAGATAGTTTGCACTTTACACCTTCCTCCGCTTGCATTTTTGCATTTTTTGCATTTTTCGAGTCTCTTTCCATTCCACGAAATGCTACAACTCAAACAACACTAAGAACACTAGAATAATAATGATACATAGTAATAATTAACTAAATGTATGGCGCTGGTGCAAATGCGTTCAAGTCAAGTAAAATCTATAAATTCATTTTTTTGCTCATAGTCCGCGATGATGGTTTCCTGTAGTTTTGTATAGTATGCAGTTATGTGGTAGTAGTAGTAGTTTTTGAATGCTCTTCTCTCTCTTTTGTTAGTAGAAGGGCGAGCGAGTGGGCGAGTACCCGCTGGAAGATGAGGAATTCGATGACATCGACGATGTCGACGGACTGTGCTGAGACCTGCGGAATCACAAACCATAACCATACGCCATATTCGTTAAACAGATCTGTGATTTATGACCTGTCCATGCTGTCTTTTCCTACTAATTGGAACAGAAACGTAATAAGCAATCGGCACTTGCGTCACTTTGCCCCAAGGCTTCACCGTTCGTAGCCTATAAGCGGTTTGCAGAGCAGAGCGGAAGAACAGAACAGATTGAACAAGTGACATGTGACGTATGACATGACTGACCTGTGTTGTCGCATGCAGTCCATCTTCTTGAAGGACTTTCCGCAAATGTCGCAAATGTAGTTGGCTTCATTGATGTAGTGCGAGCGTTCGTGGACCATGAGGCTGTAGCTCTTGGAGAAACGGCGCTGACAGAACTGGCAGTACAAGTCAACTTTGACCCCGGATCGCATACGACGTCGCTGGTACTCGCGACAGTGTCGATCCGTTTCGTAACATCCACTTCCCTCGGAAGTCGGGGCGACCATCGTTGCAAACATCTTGCCAAAAAATAAAGGAAACTTTTGCTGAAGGCTACAAAAACAAACAAAGAGGCAATCTGCAATATTTCTGCTAGTCACAAAGTCACAACTATCGACTATAAATCAGAAACCAGCGCTGAATGAGATGCGTCGACTGATGCGGATGCGACTAGTGACTATATGTACTAGTAGTGTCGACGAATCTCACTCCGCCCCAGTGAACGAAGACGCACACACGCGGAATCAATTGCGACGGCATTAATCACCAGCACTCAATTTGAACGTCGCCTTCAGGTGAAAGCATGAGCGCCGGTTGGGCTGTTGTGTGTAATGCTCAGGTTTGAACCTTGCAATTAAAAGGTTGAGGGAACCCGAGCAGATTGACAAGAAACTAGCAATTAGACTACTGACCTTTGCTTAGGCTGAAGACACCGGATGGATTGTTTCAGTCTCGTCCAAAAGACAAAAAAGAAGGTGCAAAAGCTTGCAAAGGCGAATCAAAAGGCACTGAATAAATGCGAATCGAATGGAACTGAAGGTGAGTTTGAGATGGATTCCTGCGGAACAGAACGAACGGACGCAATCCAGCGCAATTATTGGATTCGGCTCAAATGGAATGGAAACTGATGAGATGATGAGATGAGTTTGAGCGTGTGAAGTGGTCGTTGTTGTTCAGAGAAAGGTCACCTGAGGAGTGACTGGGGCTCCTCTCACCTGAGTCTCTTCTGCCTCTTCATCTCATCTCCTCAGCTTCGCAGCTATCTCATCTCATATCCCTTCTGCCTGTTCTTCTTCTCCTCGTGCTTCTCTTCTGCATGGAATCGTCTTGTGATTGTGGATATTGTGGCAAGTGGCACTAGTAAAAAAGGCCATAGTCCAACATATCCCAATTCCCAAGCAAGAGAACACAAGAAAGATTCATTCTTTGCACCTTCGTTTCAGTCACTTCGCCTTCACAATTCACCTCTTCTTCTCCTCTTTTGCCTTATTAGTTGTTAGGTGGTACGTACGAACGAACGTACCTTTCGGAATGAGAGGAGGAGTGTTGCTTCAATCATCCTCAATCCTCAATCTCTCCGCCGTACTCGTTTCGTCGTCTTGGTCGTCGCGGCCGTGGTCCGTCGGTTTCGTCATCATCTCCTTTGTTGTCGCTGCTTTGCGTTCTAATGCCTCATGCCTTCACCTCATCGTGACTCTTTCAAGACAACACAGACATTAGAGACAACAATAACATGCTACGCTATGCAATGAGATGTTGATGCTGCTTCCCTCAGGCTCCAAAATCCTAGCCCGTAGCACCTCTCACTCTTTTAAAATACCTTTTTATGCCTATTCGTTTATACAAAAAAATATGCCTTTTCTTGTCATGCCATGCAAGTCAAATGCCAGCCAAGTCCAACTAAAGCCAAAGCCATTCCGTGCTTATGGCTTTTGCATCACATTAAACACATCAGCATGTGTCTTCATCATCTCGGCCCTGCCTCAGCCTCTGCTTCAGACTCAGACACATTCGCTGTGGCTTGCAAGTTACAACTCGGCATTAGTCAGTCAAGTCTTATAGACTCTCCAAAGCCCAAATTCCTCATCCTCATCACATCACACGTTTTATAGTCTCCCATGTCCTATCTTCTCAGTCAGTACTGGAGGTGCAACGTGCACCCTGCACCCTTCTCCACTCCAATTCCCAAATTCTCCACTTTTCACTCGGGTGAAAGCAGCCAAGGGTGCGAGTTGTGGGAGACCATAAACGAACCGTGTGTTTGTGGGCGTGTCAGAGCGATGAAGAGATGAAAGGAACAGAAAAGAAAACAGCAGTCAGTGACTACTTGCGTTACGCCACATGTTACACGTTCCGTTCGCCATACACAACAAAAAAAAGCTTTAACGCTCATGATCAGCTCAGTCCGTCCAGTCGGCGTACACGGACACGGACACGTACACCAGGATCCAGTCTTCTCCAGTCTTCATCTGATTATTCATGCAAGCAAAAAAACGACTTTTTTGTTCCAGTAGCAGGCACCAAACACAGTAGTCGTCCAATGAAACACAGGGATGGAGGATGGACGAGTGAGGCAGTCGGACTGTCTTGTCTCTCATCTCTGTCTCTATTCTTCCAGGAGTTGCAGCCTCCAGCGGGTAGCAAACAAGCAAAAAACGGAAGACTATATGCATTTGATCCAGCCTTGAAAGTCTACACAGACGGAAAGTGGAGCATCATCGTCGGTTTGTTGGTCTTAACTTTTTTATGAGCTACTGAGTAGCAGCAGCTGCGGTGAAAGATACTGACGACTGACTCCGCTCTTGACTGGTTCGTGTTGGTTGCTCGTGGGCTGGTCCATTGCAGTCGTAAACACTCGACTCAATCTGCGGTTTCTCTTTGTTTCTCCGCAGGGCTGCTACTAAACGCTAATGAAAGAGCACGCGTTGGANTGGTTCGTGGTGGTTGCTCGTGGGCTGGTCCATTGCAGTCGTAAACACTCGACTCAATCTGCGGTTTCTCTTTGTTTCTCCGCAGGGCTGCTACTAAACGCTAATGAAAGAGCACGCGTTGGAAGCTGGAACGGAATCGAGAAAGATAAAGAAAGGAAGAAGAAAGGAAGCTCCAGCAGCTGCCACTGCTGTTACGACTCCAAAGTACCACAACAAAAGTATCAAGTACCCAGATGACTATATTATTCTCCTGCCACTTTTTGTGGTCGTTCCTCTTGTCTGCTTCGTGTTTCAAAGGGGATGCACGAAATGTACGACGTGTAAAGTGGTTTTGTCCATGAAGTCAAGTCCAACAGTCACGCGACTTCCCCAAGCTCAACCCTTTCGACGCAAAACGTTTAGCAAAAAACCTATAGTCCATGCATTTTAGGCTTTTTTCATCCGCGGGTTCGATTTCTTGCATTTTTTGTAAGGTTTTTCGTTTTTCTTTTTCCGTTCCCAAAAAAAGGAGAAGTCGAAATTCCCAAGCCCAAAACACTTGAGAGTGCAAACAGAAGAGTGAAACTGAAACGGACTCCACCCGAAAGGGAAGTTGGACGTTGTTGACACTGAGGACTGAGCAATGAGCAACTGAGCTCACAGGAAATGTGACGAAGCTTTGCTGTTTGCATTTCTAAACATTTCCCTCGAAAATTAATCTTCCTTCCCACCGATTCGTCAGCAGCAGCCGAGCAAAGCACAGCAGCTTAAGCGAACAGTTCTCGTCTTGTCATTGAGACTTGAGACGCACTGCTTCTTAAGTAGAAGGTACATATAACAAGTGGAAGGAAGTCAGTTCTGCGCGTCTTCCACTGCTTTGTTTGCTTCTCAAAATATGCCACAGCGCTTTTGTTGACTTTGGCGTGAACGTTTCGTTTCGCTTGCATTCGTCAATCCCAACACGACGACGTGGCAAATTAGTTTTAATGCCGGGATTACCAAAAAGTGTCTTTCAGCCTCAGCACAAAGGATGATTCCTTATATGGCAGCACAGGAAGGACACGAGGTTAAGTCGTATTCAATTGGCATTGGTCTGTCTCTGTCGTGTGAAGGAAATGTCGATACTCGACCAACATTTTCGACTGACTTGGCGAGGAAATGCGAGTCAAGTCAACTTGTCGGCT
>JABASF010002398.1:0-15002 GCA_019776145.1 Harlomillsia oculata
AATTAGGTTGATTTTATAATTAATTTAGTAGTATATGCTTTTCAAACTGTACCATTAGCTCCATAAAAATGAAAGAAAGATTGCTTCAACGCTGACAAGGAAGAAGACTTTTAATCGTAGTTCGTAACGTTCATAACGTACATAGTACTCTGTAATTTGTTTCCGGCAAAAAATAGTTTCAAGTTCCACAAGGAAGACAAAAAAGATTGTTCAAGTCTGAGCAAATATGGGTAGAATAAGATTTGTTTCAGCATTTTACGAAGACTATTACCATAAAATATGCAGTACAGAAGCTCATATTCCATAGACCGTTGCATTGCATTGTGTCCGCTCTTCATTTTCTCTATGACAATCTGTAATATAAAGATTCTGTGTAGTTCTCAATGAAATGGACTCGGTCGTCGTCCATCTTCAATAGTGCCAACAGCCCAGAAGATAATTGCAGATTTGGCAGCATCCATATATCCTTTCTATCGACTTTTCTTTTTTTGCAAAACCCATAGGATGTGTTTTAAAGGTTGTAAATATATTAATATGTACCCATGATTTGGTAATGTGTTGCATTTTACAAGCTTTTTCTTCATTTTCTCAAAACGACGTCTCAGTAATAAACCTTGGGAGACGGTTATGATTTTTTTTAAAATACAGAGCTGCTACGCTGCTCGCATAGTTTTACTACACTCTGATGACAAACCAATGCAACAGTACACTGTATATTGTTACTGTATATTGAAAACGTTAACTTTCTCACACAAAAATGCAGTGACATGGAAAAGAATCAACAGTCTCGTTAAACTCTGTGATGTACTGTGCCGCATGCTTCTGTCCTGGTGACAAGATGAGATTGAACCTGTTTCCTAAATTAGTATACCGCGTGGGTAGGATGCGATATCAATAAATGCATTATAACAAAGTTGAATGTTGGAAGAAAAAAGTTTTTGTGTGGAAAACTAGTAAAATATGCTAATAAATATTACATCCAATCAAACGAAATGGGAATGACTGACGTGTAACACCTTTTTGTGTGCAAACGATGATTGGTTGCTTGTGCATTCTTTCCGCCTGAGCACATTTCATAGTGTGGAAAGATAGAATTTCTGGAATCTTGGCAAATGGCAAATTGCACTGTACGCTTGACAGCGATATATGAGAACTGAATGTCGTATGCAGTTCAGTACGTTGCCTACATCCGTGGCTACAAGTATGATTTAATGCTTTTTGTTCAAAATTTTTCTTCCATTTGAACGAAGTACTGACTGAAGTCTCTATAAGCAAAATTATTACATGCAGCTGCACCTACTGCGATTTGCAAATATTCCAATTCAAATATATCATTGTATAAGCTTCCGACGACGTAAAGTGAAGAAGTAGTAGCTCTTCTTCCGAATGGTATATTTTAATGGTCACGAAATGAGAAAACGTTTCTCGTAAGGGAACGAGTGTGCTGTGACTTCTCATTCGAATGAATTTCGTGAGGTCCACGTATAATGAAGGTTGATGAGATTTCTCCAGCAATGTCCGCACTCTGCACCAGCACAGAAATGAACTGGGTCGTAGGTTAAGTAAACGGTGATGCAATTGCATTATTTGAAGTTTAGAGAAAAAACCCCAGTTCTTGGTAAAAGATTAATTTCTCTTTCATTGCTTGATTGCATTTCTGAACAGAAATCTAAATTCTACATTTCATCGCAAAAAGGTTCCTAATTCATTTAAATACTCTTGATGAATTGACAAAAGTCGTACTATTTATAGTTCATTTAATTAGATCTTTTCCTTCTCTGATTAGCAATTGCGCATCGTTTGGCCCTTTGAAAGACAAGCGTATTTTTTGTGCTTTTGCATCGTCGTCGCGTCGTCTTCTACTCTATTCTCTTGTCGGTCGGTTTGTTCAATCGTTTCTCTCCTTTTGAAAAGGTTGTTGTATGTGTGTGATTTTGATTTTCCAAATAAGCATTTGCAACGTTATTTGTGAGCTGGCGTGGTTCATTCATATGACCTGAGGGCTGGAGCAATAAACCTTTCTGCAGAAGCAGGCATTCCATGACGTTGTTGTAGTAAATTGGCAAGTACTATGTATAGCATAATATTAAAAGGGTTCATTTCGTTGCAGTTTTTGTAATGCCATGTGTGTGAGTATCACTTAATTGTTTGTACAAATAAGGCTAGTCATTGTGGAGATTATACCTCTTTAAAATACGCATTTCAACTTACATAGCCAATCATTACTATAAAGGAAAAACAAAATGCGATAGGATGATATACAAGAAAAATTACGCTTAATTCTGGCTAGAGTAAAAAAAATTAACATTTCATTACTAGCATATAGTAACAGAGCGAAGCATACTGGAACAATGTATATGAAGATGATGATGCCAAAGAAATGAAATGACCATATTAAACCCGGAGATGATTTGAGCTGCAATTTCCTTCTATTCGTGTGGGTTGACATGTAGTTGTTGAAAATTAAGTTTCAACGCGCCCTCGGCAATTCTATGCTCGCGTCGAAAAGTCACCGACAACAAATATAGAGTCCTCAATGCGACGGTTTCCTTCAACTTCCTGGAATTATTATGGGCCAACATGAAATGAATGTATGCAAAGTAAATGGAACAAGTCTTTGCCATGGGCTATTTTCCTTAACCTGTCTATATTATATATATATGTTACGTGGGACGCAACTCTGACTTTTGCGATTCGTTTGATGAGTCGACAAAGTTGTGCAAAAGCGAAAGAATTACTTGGAGTATTGTGGTAATAATTTCTATGCATTAATCCTGACGGGAACGTAAATTGCCAACCTCCATCGCATCGCTCGTATTGCAAGATTGAATTCTAGTGAAAATATCCATGTAGTCTGCCTGCATTCCCATCTAATTCGCTCATCTGCTCCCTGTGTCTTCTTGTCGGAGCTGCACTCACATAAAGAGAAGAAGGTTAAATGGAATAAAGGTTAGAGTAATAGAGCTCGGGGATGAAAAATGAGGAAGGGCGCATAAGGGTCGTGTATTAAATCCTCCGAGATAGTTTGACAGTTAGACTTTATATGTGTGCTGGAGGTTAACAAATAGGAAAGAGCTCTAATCGTCCTGTCTCCTGTATCCACCAAGCTTTTCATGCCTCTTATACTGTGTACTGCTCCGACCGTATTACCGGTAAATGATAGTGGAAGACAAGTCGGCCAAAAAATCCTTCTTGCGCGAAGGAAGCAAAGTGTCTGTTGTGATATGTAAAATTGATAGTTTATGCCTGTTTGTGTTTGCAGTGGGAGACGATCACTTTTCTTTGGATCCTGTTCAGCCTCATAGTCATCGGAAATCTGGCTGTGCTAGCTGCTCTCATGATGACCAAAACGCAAAGAAAATCCCGAATGAACTTCTTCATCATGCATTTAGCCCTTGCAGGTAAGAAGAAAAAGAAATACGAAACCCACCACGTCTCCCGTTACCCCTTGATTCCAACCGTTCTGTGCGTATTTCGCTTTCACGACTTTTTCAAACAAGAATATGGCCCAAAATTTCTTCCCTAATGTCATGCAATAATCATAATAAGATACTTTAGAATAATATATTACACAAAACCCTTTTGGTTTTCATAATTATTGTAAATTAATATGCGATACTGTTTTATATTGTCGATACGTTTAGTATCTGTGAGACATATAAAAGCATCTCGTAGTATTGCCACATTGGGTTAGTATTTTTTCGGCATTCCCTCTATATTTCGAATGTTTGTCAAAAGCGTGAATAAATCTTGTTCTTGTGTGTATGCCCTACATTTTGGCGTGGACGCACAAAACCTGACCGCCTTCATCTTTGCTAAAGCAAAGGTTTGAGTATATAAGGTATAAACGCAAAGCAGCTTTTTCAAGAGTCTCAAAAAGCCTTTTCGATTAATTCCGCCCAATTTACAAGCACTAAAAGCAAAAGACTTTTCCTTTTTGGCAAAACAGTCTTTTCCGAGCTGGATTTCCTCTCTGAGTAAAAACAGTCATTTGAGTGCACAACTGCACAAGTGTATAGTCATCCTTTTACTGCGTTCCCCTTTACTCTCCAAATTTGGAATTGAGGTCCCTCCGAAATCCCGAATCCTTTTTTAACGACTTTGAACGCAGCTACTATATATTTCTACCCATTAGCAACCCTTAAGAATATGAGCCCTTCACTCAAATTCCAAACCCCATTGCAAAGAACCCCTTGTGTAATGTGTGCTAACATCTTTAGCTCTTGTGAGAGATGCTTCTAAAAGTAGCTTTCTCTCAAGCCGTATCAGCCATAAAGCAATTTAAATTAACTAGCTCAAATTTAAATTCCCGATTAAGTTTATTAAGTAGAAGCTGCTCTCTGTCCGCCTTTGTGTTCCTTGTTGATACTAAGAAATGTTGAGTTCGCCTCCACTCATTTAGTTCACGTTCCAGCGCCCTCATTAGCATAAACTTATTGGATTTCGGATGCATATTCATTTGGAACAGGGCAATTGCCCTCTTTAGTAATAGAAAGAGAAATTGCCTATTGGGAAATTATTTGGTTAAATGGAGAAACTAAAGTCCGACCTATATTAGACACAAAGACCAAATGCCTTCTGTCACTGCCAGGCTGAAGAGGTTTTTCCAAGCCCTCGTTCTCGTCCAAAGACGCCAAAGAGTTGCATTTAGTACAGATAAAGTTAAAATCTCAGATATCCAGAAATGTTTCCATAAATAAAAGACTTAGCAAAGGACCTTTTATTAGACTGTTACGTGAGAGAAGAAGAAACTCTCACTCTCAGAGACAGACTCGAAACTAAAGTAAGGAAAATGGCAAAAAGTCGCAATGGGAAACGTCTTGTCCCCATTCCAGATTTTGGGTGACATTATGCACCCCAAAAGAAATCTGACGGTCATGAAAATAAAATAGGCGCCAAGGAAATACAAGTCGACATGATTTGCATACAATTCCCATACTTGGAGAAATGAGGAACTAACTCCTTGCACGCAAAGTGTCAAGTGGCCACATAAATCGTTCCCTTGATCTTTGTTAATGTTTCATTCTTCCTTTCGTGTCCCTTGTACAGATTCATCCTTTCTTGTATAAACCATTTTACACAGACATTAAATGCATTTTGGTTCACATAACACTCTGTCGGAATACATTTTTCAGATTTATCCGTGGGCCTCATCAACGTTCTGACTGACATCGTATGGAAGATGACCGTGTCCTTCTACCTGGGCAATTTTGCGTGCAAAGCTGTCAAATATTTTCAGGTTAGATTTTTGGAACATTTTTCAAACTTTTTCTGCAGCCTTTACTGCTTGCGTTCAACCTCGCGGTTTTTATGCTTTACTACTCTTACATTTAGTAATGCGGTCGACTGCATTTGACGTTCTAAATACACTAGAAAACAGTTTTTTGGCTTGTCAATTTTTTGAACTACTGACCACATGATTGGACTTGTCTTCTGCCTACACGTCACAAAGAATGTAATGCGCCATTTAGTTATTCGGTTGGCAGAAACGAACAGTAAAGTACTTAAGGTTGAATAGTTTTCCAAGAGTTTCTTCTTCCACAACTTTTTGTGCAGTTTGATGATCATTCGCAGTTATGGGCAAAGAAAGGCACTATTCTACTGATTTGGAAGGTGGTTCTTTGTCCATTTTCGGATAGAGTCTCACAAGCTCATATGTCCGTTTGTTGTTAGATATGCTATACATTGTTATAAGTTTTGAGGATGCTGCGTTCACTACTTTGATCCTTTGGCTCAACCTGTCCGTCTCTTTCTGAGCACTATGAAAGTAAAGTACATCATGGTAGGACAGGATTATCATTTCTTCCTTTTTGCGACTACACAACAACGAAATGTCGTGGAGAATATGTATGACTGTTTACGTCCTCATAGGATTCCAAAGACTCCTTTTAATTCATTTAAAGAAATTGCGCTTTACAACAATTTTAACATAACCAAGTGTGGTAGTTGTGGCAGAAGAACACAAAAACAGCTAATGACGTGACAGCAACCGGTCCATGAAAACATGTGTGATAAGTCAAGTGGTGATTTAATTTAATTAACATAATTTATTGCCGTGAAAGTACGATATCTTATCGTTTATCAGCATCACTCTCGCGATCTTATGGGCGATGTTTCTGAGACTTTGAACTGTAGCATTACAATCGTGTAGGTTATCACGGAGCCCACAATCTAAAAGTTAAAAGGTTTGGTTTCTGTATACTGCAATTTTTATGAATGCATATATTCTGTAGCAATTAACGATTTACATAATTGTGTAATCTGTACTTACTGCAGTGAATAAATTTCTACGAACATGAAAGAAACCACAACCAGAAAGTCTCATTTTTAGCTTTAAAATCCAAAGTTTTAAATCTTGAATTTCCCCATCCGGACAAAGTTTACTAGGAAGAAGCAAAACCGTGCTTTGCAAAGAATTGACCTATAGTAATAATTTTCAACTTGTATAATTAAATCACCGATTTTAAATCTTTTATTGTTTTCAATACTTGAGAGTTTGAGAATTTACTGCTTCTTCCAGTTGTTCTCCACAATTAGTCATCGAAATCATTTTGGCAGAAGATATCAGCAAAATCAGAAGCAAATCTCTACCATAAATAAACATAGTTTTAACTTCCACTACAACTATGAAAAGAGCCAGAATGAGAAATATGGTGTATATGGTTGCAAGTAATAATAAGTAGACTTGAGTCCCATTTTTTAAAACCTTGTGGATTTCTACTAAACGAAGGATTTGTTCCTGAACTCTCCAAAAATATACGGAATTTTGTTGTGTATTAAAATGGGAACGGAAACATTTTTGAAAGATGGCAATGCTTTCATTTCGTTGTGATTGGATAAACCGAACTTGAAGCCAGTACTCAATCCGTTTCATTCGAAGGGATAAAGCATTCGTAAAGAAGCAAATGTAAATCAAAGGGAGAATTATAGAAGAATGTAAAACCACAACATGGATAATATCAATAACGATAGCAACTGATTTGTTCTGCAATGATATTTCAAGGATCCAACTTTTCTTCCAAAAGGTTGAATCATTTTGAATGCCAGGGAAACTTCCATTATCCATAATGTAGGTAAAAGAAGCGTAAGCTGTTACAGAACAGTTGCAGAGCCAGACGAAAACAAGTGCCAATCCTGTTTTGTTTTTTTGGTAGATCACATTTCCTTCGTAGTCTGATCCGTACTCTCGATCATAATCCATGATTTGGTTCCAACAAGAAATAAATTTGGGACAAGCTGCAAAAACCCATATGACGTAAAAGGCAAAAGCAGTAGTGAATTTAATCACGACGAGAAGTGTTGATAACAAATTTATTGTGGATTTCTTCCCTTCCACAAATCCAGAGTAGCGGTAATAATAATTGTTCCACAGAAGAAGCATACTATTCTGCCCACTCACAATGTGATACAATAAAAAGTAAATGCAGATTCCTCCCGCAATCGAGCAAAAGGAATACTTGAGTTTTGTAGGAACCAAGGATTTTGCTTTAGCTCTTACAGCCGTCACAGGAAGTTGTCCTATTGTAATGGTTCCGTAGAGAAACGGAGCAAAACTCGTAGAGTCGGCCATGGTGAACTGTGAACTGCGTCGCAGAATCCGTGGTTTTATAATAAATTTCCACTTTCTACTGGAGGATCAAATTCAATTTTCTTATTGAACATCTCACCAAAACGAAGCAAAAGGTCTAGAGTAACATAATATTGTACAATAGCATTCAATTTCATGTTGCGTATACACTTTGTTTGTTCTCTAACAAATTCAATTTGTCATATATTGTTATACATATATTGTTTAGAAAAGTCGAACATTTGTTTGGAATCTTCATTTGCTAATACAATTTTTTTATCGACATTGTTAAAGTAGGGTAGTAATGCCTACTAGAAATATTATATCTGTCATATGTCATGTTTGAAAAAGGCATCTTTTAGAAGGTTTTTGACATGAAAGTGTAGTGCTTTCATTCTTATTTGCGTTTTACTTCTGTTGGACGATGATATGTGACGTCGAAATATATTGTAAGTAGTCAACAAGCAAAACTTAAGGGCAAAATGCAATATTTGCATACTTGTTCACAGAAAGCTTTATGAACAGAATATATATACATATAGTAAAATTTCAAATAGTATCAAGGAAGGAATAAAATGGCATTTTGCGTTCCAAAAGACGCAGCATATTTACAACACGGTTTTGACAGGAAAATATAGGAGAATTTTACGAACATAGTCCATTTGACTCATTCGTGATTTTGATTCGATAAAAGCTCTACTTTACTTTATATAGTAAAAAACAGAAATTCCTTGCGTAGTTTCCTTTATGTAAAGGCCAGGAGCGTTGAAATCTACAAAATTCAAACTCGTTCGTTTTAGGTTCACAATCACAATACTATAAAGTGCCGCTCACACTGTGCTTTAAACGGAAGAATATGGCAGTGGCAGCTCAATGTCCACAATTCCGCGTAGGAATTATGGCTATCGTAAAAATTAGGATGCTGATGCTGCATATTTCAAAGTAGTGTGTACGTCGAACAAGGGAAATGGTCCGGTTTTGCCCTGTAGTCGGTCGGTCGGTCGTCTTTTCATGGGTTGTGTACGGTTTCAACTCTGTGACGCAGTCAGTAGTGCAATGTGCAATGGAGAAATTCTTTGCATATGTGAGCTTGGTAGCTGAACGTCGATAGTAATAGTATACCAGTAAAAATCGCACATGTAAAGGATACGGGACTATGGCAGTTTCCGGTGAGTCGTAATAATAATACATAAGGCACGTGGAGATCTATTCACATAGAATTACCAATCTTACGAATACCCAAGCGGAAATTCGATCAAAAGACATCACTTTGAAAAGAGACTTTCGCTTCCTATAGTTGTTTTCTTCTTGTGCAAGGGCAAACAGTGCAAAGCGATCAACTGACGTTTCTCTGGCACATCTTTATGAAGCGGAGCTTCTCAATTTTAACATCTCACATGTAATTGACAAGTGCACTATAGCAGTTACATAAAAGAAGTCACTGTCCTGCATGAGTCCTACAAGGCAAAAATCAAATGTTGCGAGTCCAATATATCGAATGCCGACGTCAGCTTCAGATGTTGAGATGTACCTTACAGATTTTTAGATGATTTCCATTTCGAATAGGCGACCCTCCGTCAGTGACATTCCTATCCGTTTCTTCTCGACCTGTCAGTCTTCCTTCACGGACTATCTCGACCGTCATTGTAAATGACGTGCGGATGCTTTACCGCAATAACAAGCGAAATGAACTACACGTGTGTGATATTCCATGTTACTCAGCTGGGGATGCTCAAGGGAACAAAGATGACTGATGAGACTAACTAGCACAAAAAAAGTAAAAGTTTTCTTTGCTTCATTGTGAATGTACAAGCAAGTTCTTTGTTTATCCCGTGTCACACACAGGATGATGAAGTCTCTTCATTCGCATTTGTGGTGCATATGTGATTCCATAAACCAATTTTGTGTCGTTTGAAATATTCTTGCTTTCAAACGGGAGTTTTTAGTGACTTGCAACTTGCAAAAAAGGAACGCGTGTAATACCAACGTTAAGTATTAAATTAATTAAACGGAGCTGAAAGCGAGAGATGTGCTTATGGAGATGTAATGGAAGATTATTTTGTGTCGGCTCCGCATGGCAGGTGTAATGAGATGATAATGTTTTGAGAGATGATACGCCTTGTCACTTGTCAGTCTGAGCCCTTCGGCGCATTCCGATTTGCTTCTTCACATTTCATCATCAAGCACCACTCAGTCCGCATTTCAAATGTAGTACTTGGTCTTGGACTACAATTATGAAATGATGAGATGGGAGCATAAATTCACTTCTCCACTTATCCTGCGATGTAATATATTCTAATTAGATAGTCATACTTCTATATACACTTCTATATAGAGTATGCATCATTAGTACGCACTGCTTAACTGAACACTACGTCTTTACGAATGTTGTCATTTGTATTTATTAATATCATTTTATATATCTGTCTGTATTTCTGTATTTAAGTCTCAGAGCAAGCAAGATTTTTGACATCGTTCCGAAATTGTACAATTAAAGTTCACAGTATCACAATGCGTTTTTGCTCCCTACTTGAAAATGATTTCAAACTGTAGCGTACTCGGATGTACATAACAACGAAAAAAATGAGATCGAAGGAAGCGGAAATGCCAAAGGTTTAATCGGACCAATTTCCTTGCGTGAGAGGAAGCATGTTGAATGCCAATTGTGAGGTAATGGGCTTCTAACCCATATACAACTCATGACACGGAGCAAAGCTTCAATTTGCATGGAATTCAAACTGAGCAGCAAAATAAATGGCATTTACTTTGAAATTCGTCCTTTGCTCAATCGTGAACAATTTCTCGTAGGATTTCTGTTCGCTTTTGTCCTCGTAAAGTAGACAGCACGGGATTATATAACGAAGGAAATAAGACGAATCACATCAAGATATATAAAGTAATGCTTGACATTTTTGTGCTGTGCACATTCAACGTACTTTATTGAGAGATAGGGAATTTCTAAGGATTTTTTTTACAGAGAATACTCCCAGTAAGGCTGACTGCGTTGACAATACAACGGCTCAGTAATCAGAGAAAGTTGGGAAAATTCCATTGGAAGTGTCACCTCATAAATTCATGGAGCTTGTCACTATCGTCTAAAGCTTTCTTCTCCATTCTTCCCAATTTGCACTAAAGCAAAATTCAGATAGCAAAGAGCGCATATAAATTGAATTGAAATTCAGACCAGGTCTGGAATTTCTGTAGTCGTTTTTTATTGCATATCATTTTTTTAAAATGCTTTGCAACTTGCATTTTTACACTTACTAATTATAAAGCCCTGATTCAAAAATAACTGCCTGGGGAAATTTACTGTTAGAATGATATCTATTAATCACAATAAGTTTACTATGAAATGTAATGATTTTTAATAATATTCACTATTTTTGCAGACGGTGGTTGTCTACGCGTCAAACTACGTTCTAGTCGCTTTGAGCATTGATCGTTATGATGCCATCACTCATCCCCTCATGTTCTCTAGAAGTTGTAAGTTACATTTTAATAATGAAAGCAATAAAATAGTGTAATTCGGAAAAAAAATCCGTTCTCCTTTTGAAATGAATAGTGAATGCAATACATTTTTCCAATTTTTCTGCTTGCCCTTGGTACGTCATCAGCTGAAAGAATCTCATTTAATTCCCTTAAAAAGTCGATCTCATCAACTTTATTTCCAATTTCTAACGTAGCAACTTTTTGTTCAGCAAACAATTCAAAGAATTGACAATTGATTTATTCGTTGACAAAACTTGTTTCTGTTTGTTCATCCGGGAAGTTGAGTTTGGAGAATTCCATTTTGCGTCCTTGGAACTTACGACGTACAGTCGTCCGTACGTATATAGTAGAGTGTCAACTTGAGCGTCTAGCGTTAGGCTTTTTCTCTTCCCTATGAACAAGAATAACCCCCAAAATCCATTTAAATGAGAACAAAAGTTGCTCTTTCTCACACTGAATCCTTCAGATGATCTTATTTCTCTAAGCTTTTATGCACTTGTGTTGAAGTTTCAAAGATTACATCACGTCGATTTACATTACACAAAGAACGAAATGAGCAGTTTTCACTCAAAGAACCACCCCACATTTTTCACAAGAAATTAAAGGCCACGGTCAAAGATTTGGGTACTCCAAAGTACTAAATCCACGCTCTTCGACATTTGCAAAAGCACTTTAGGAGTCATGAAAGAGTTTTAGTCGTTAGAATTTCACATGCCTCCATGACGTTCAAATGTAATTTGATCTTGAATCTGAGGGAGTTGACAAGTCAAGGTGAACATTCTCGCGTTTGAACTTTTGTTGTTGTTATTATATATACTTTCCATGAATTTCGTAGCTAGCCGTTGCTGAGTACCCCATCCTCTATTATCATCACGTTTAAGTTTTGTGTGACTTATGGACAACGTTTAAAACAAAGAGAGACAACAACGACATAGTCAAACGATACGAACCAGAAAAGAGATTCTGTCATTCATTCTCACTTTGAGATATCAAAGGAAAAGTGAGATTCTCTTGCTTCTCTGGTACTCTATAATATAAGTCCCGTCGCATGCACGCTTTTCCAGTTCCATCTCATCCTCATTCCTATATTTCAGTTGTGATAGGGAAAGTAGTGAGATAAGCACATTAATTAAATTCGCTTATACTCGTTCAGCATATCTAGTAATAATGGAGCTTCCAGGCGTTTTAGTACGACAAAGGTCGAAGAATGCTCGAATATTGTATTTTGCGTCTGATGTAGGGAGACGAGCTCGTCTGCTTATTGCCGCAGCGTGGGTCCTCTCGTTCATCTTTGCCACACCGCCGATCATCATGTTCTCCGAAGTGGACGATAGCCGAGATGGAAAAGGTACTCCTACTATATGGACTTTACACTCGAAATTAGTTTCAGCTTTTTGCAACTCGCTCGAATTGCTTTCTCCAGCCTCCATTGCACAAGAATTTTATTTCATTTTTTCCATTTCCTTTTGTGTGCTACAATTTGAGCGATTCTTACGCCTTGGGGAGTTTAAATAGGATGTTACTTCATAAACTTACTTCCTGCTCAATTTCCTTTGTGAATTGTGTGTTTACTTTCAATACTAAAAAATTCAAACTATCTTTGTACTCCAAATATAGTATATGAAAGGAAATCTTGACTAACATTAAGTTCCGTAGATGTGGAAATTCCACATCCACAGTGGAATAAAATGACTATCTTTATTTTTAGCGTTAACAGAATGACGCAATCGTAGCCCTTCCTAGATTCCGTTTATTCTATTTATATTCTTTTCATCCAGACAGAATTCCAAACATATTCAGATTTTAAAGGACTTTTCCAGGTAAAAAACCCACACATTGTTTTTTGTTTTTAAGTTTGGCTCTCCAACAACTGAGAAATCCAACAAAAGCTCAAGTTTCAGTTTAAGTGAGCAAATGCTCCTGCTGGATAACAAGGCAAATTATATGTTTCATTTGAAATTAACTTGAGCGTTGCAAATTGTAGGGAAAGTTGCCAGTTGCCAGCATCATTATGCATAATTAGGGAAAGGATGTATACAATAATAGTACAGAGTAGGCGTTCTTANTACAGAGTAGGCGTTCTTATCATGATTGACGCATTTTGATTTTCAAGTCTTTGGTGTTGTAATTCTGGAAGATTTGAGTTTGTTGGGACTTGTGACATTTAACACTTGTCACGTTGCTTTGCTGGATGCTGCACCCATCATTTCATGTGGCAAAGTGAAAAGCGTTAAACAAAAGCATGATTATGAGAGAAAGCACACCTCAAATTCAATTAGCACATTTGAAAGGCTATATAAGGTGCAGAAGCCAAAGCACAAAAGATGAGGATTAACCAAGAATCCAATGTCGTTGCTCTGAAAAGACGAATATCGTTTATATAGTGGAAAGGGAGTGCAATTATACTATATAATATTTCATTATATTATAGGAGAAATAATTATGCGCCATTGCATTGAAGTTCTTCAGGATGAAGAGGCAGTTTAATTAAGTTAATTGATTACTGACTAATGATATTTGAATGGTGCTTTATTGTCACTTCCCGCAGAGATGAAACAATGTTGGGCGGATTTGGCTCCAGAAACATGGAAGGTGTACCTCACCATTGTCTTTGTGGTACTGTTCTTAATCCCAGCTTTGATCATCGCAGTGTGCTACACAATTATGGTACATACCATTTGGTCCCAGTCTCGAATCCTAACTCCGACGCAAGCCAAGCTGAGTTCTAGTAGTGAGTCTGAGTTTGTTATATTACATTACAAACCTTATTGAACAGAACTATAACTTCCGGTTGAACGTATGTTGCTTGAGTTTTCCGTCGTTGAAAATAAAATTGGTTACGTTTGCTTTTTGAAATCATTCAACTGTAGATGGAATATTGAGAAAATCAACAAGACCAAAGCAGGAAGCTCTTTCTGCCCTGTGCGAGGATGACTCTCGTCGAGCTTCTTCCAGGGGACTGATTCCCAAAGCGAAAATCAAATCGGTCAAAATGACATTTGTGATTGTATTTGGTAGGTCATGCTTTCTCTATTTAGTAGAAAGCTTTTTAGTTCCTACAGTATTGTAGTGTACTATTACTTGTATAGTGCACGTAGTATCCATAATTTTCTATATATTCTTGGATCTTAAATATTAAATATTCCGTCGTTGTACTCATAAAACGGGGAATGGTTTTTGCAGTCTTCATCCTTAGCTCGAGTCCTTTCTTCGTGTTTTCACTTTTGCAAGTGTACGACTTACTTCCGAAATCTCAGACGATGGTGGCTTTAGCAACATTCTTTCATAGTATGTGTCCCCTCAACTCAGCAGCCAACCCAATCATCTATTGTCTCTTCTCTACGCATATCTGTCGAAACTTAAGGTAAGAAAAAATGTTCTATTAGTATACTCTGATACTAGACGATAAGAAAAAAACGAAAAATAAATCTTAACGCACTCTCGATCGGTTTTTGTTTGGCTAATGGCTCTTTTCTCAAGCTATAAAACGAACATAAAGAAGAAATAGGGGGGAAAAAGAAATCAAATCCTTTGGATGAGGAAAGCGACACGACACTCTCCAACAACCAACTTTCACCACTACTTTTTGTCAAAAGAGAAAGTGAAAGAGGAGACAGGAGAGACACAAAATGCCTTTCTCTCAAGAGGATTTTGTGTTCGTTCAAAGCAATTCAAATGACAATGCTCGCGTTTCATTTATTTTTTTGCTCTTACGTCTGCTATTTCGCATACACAAAAACGACCTGATCAAATTAAAACTCATTTTTCTTTAAGAATCGTATAAATTTCAAAGTTTAAGCTCACTTTATACATATTACCGGTAGTATCATACATCGGCGTGGCATCGGTTTTGGCACCGGTGTGCGTATACCGGTAGTCGATTTTTGGTCGTCAACTTGTCCGGTGTTTGGTATTCGTGACGGGCCAAGCAAAAGTCCGGTCTTCG